>JAQGBE010001042.1:0-12930 GCA_034698225.1 Scheloribates latipes | reverse complement strand
TTATCAGAGCTGTTGTGTTAATAGTGTTAGTAATGTCAGTCTTAACTCTAATAACCGAATCGTCATTCCGTGTAACACAACTAATAGGATGTGTCCGACACACGTATATCGGGAACAATCAAGAACTCGATTGTCGATCACATTGTGTGTGCCTTTGATTAGTTTCTGATTTGTCATAAGTACCGCAAAACCAATCAATCAGTCGATTGGAATCGATTTGAATACTCCGTCGTTCGGTATCCTAGAGTTGCCTCTAATGGTTGCAAAAATATTTCGACTTTATTTCGATTTTATATTACATTTATTCAACTTTTTAGATGTTTCGCACAATTCAATTACAAATTCTAATTCTATTCGATTTCATTGATAACTTTGGTGAGGTACTGTTGGTGCCGCGAGTGTGCCAAGGCACTCTCCGCCCTGTCTTTGGCGAAAGAGTCGATTCCACTGAAGGCGTCGATAAGTATTTCGTTTTCTTCTTCTGAAAAATTCGATTCCAATGAGATCGACATTAATTGAACTGCAGATCAAAATAATTGAATTACCGATTTTGTTCCGTTCGGCCATTTTTGCCACACAGACAGAGCACAGGATTATCGCCAGAAAGAAGACGACTGTCACCGATAAGAAGAGACACAAAGTGGAGAACGAGCTTGTCACTTTTGGGCTCGGGCTTGCAGTTTGGTAACCAATATTAGTGTTTTCGCTACTATTTTGAGCCTCAATGACCACAATTAAAAATAACATTCGAAGGACTGACACAATTGGTCTCATTCTTTGTTCAATCATTATAAGAATTAATTGAAAACCGATTAACAGTTGTGCGACAATAGATGTTTGGTTTCAATTTGTTGACAAATGGAGACAATGTTTGTATTTCTACGGCATATCTATTGTCAAATAATTGATTATTAAATCTATTAAATCTCCTAAACTATTGGTTTCTCATTCGAGTACAATTTATAGTTTAGTCCCTTGACCACCTTGGCCTTGCGCACTAATTAATAATTGAATTCACGATGAATCTGATTCAAAAATTTAAAAAGAAAGTAAGCGCGAGGTAATGAATAGAACAACAGCTTAGGCCGAGACGAGCGCTGACCAAAACTTTAGAAACGATTAAAAGTCTGAAAAACAAATAAAACCGATAAATAGCCGCTAAAATGGACTCGATATCAGTGCTTCTGTTTGTCTTATGTATCTCTCGATGGTCTGAACCAACGGCTCAACAACGTCTGCCACAATTGCCAGAGACGATAGATCCAGTATTAACAACATTATCAATAGTTCCCGGGTCACCTTCCGCAGAGACAGAAACACCAGTCGTAACGCCAGACTCAGCCGACACAGCGATAGCTTCGGACGCAACGGACAATAGTTCTTCAGATGTGACGGACAACACGAATCCGATAAGCAATAGCACAGACACACCGGTCCCGCCCGACGGCCAGCCATCGAATCCGCCCGACGGTGAGCCAACGGGTGACGGGATCCCAGCAAATCAAACAGAGTCTGGAGACACGACCGTTGAAACCACGGACCAGCCCGCGCCTGAGCCTGAGCCAGTGCCTATGCCTGTCCCTGATGCAACGACGCAAAAGTCCGCGACCACACCGAAGTCTTTGGTGACTGAGCCAACAGGTCCAACGGGTCCAGTGATCACTCTCTCACCGACTGGTGTCGAGTCTAAAGAGGATCGAGACTATCGCCGACTGATTGGAACTATCTTACGGATCACATTCTTCCTCATCTGTGTGGCGATGTTGTTGATGACATTCCTCTCTTGTATTAGTTTCAAAATTTTGAGTTTGGTTACAAATTTATAGTTTCAAAACAAATACATTCAGACATTCAAATGTTAATTCAATTCAATTGCAATCTATTATCGCATTAAATGTATTTTCTATTTGCAAATATCCGAAATCTAAACATTTCATAATTGATATCAAGTTTAGACAAGAGTTCAACCAATAAGCTCACAAAATGTTGATCAATATTAGCTAATCCATCAGTAGATTAGCTAAAAATGGTTTTAGTCTAGAATTAAATTAATTCAGATCACAATTGTGATGCCATCAAATCAGTTGATTAATTGTAATATTATATTACACTGATCAAATACTAATATCACTAATATTTTATATTAAACTGACATATATCTCGGTAATATATAAAGAAGAATTGAAAAATATATTCTGCACTAATAGAGCTATATTTTATCGATAATCAATTCGATTCGGTTAATACAAAGTTAGAGATAGAGATAATTTATAATAACTACAAATGAGTTGACATCAGTTGACGTCTCGATTTGTCATCTGTTCACTGATTATCATTGGATTATAGATTTGGAGCAAAATATCTAAAATTATCATTTTGTGGTTCACTGTCTTCGTTAACAATTCCTTTCATGAGTCCAAACGCAATAACTTTATCGACTTTTCGAGAGTTATTGCAATCGTTTGTCACTAAAATCAATCGAATCTAAATTCCAGAAACCAACCAATGGTTCGATCAATCATTGAAATCAATCATCGGTTCTCTTGTTGTGATCGTTCGGCTCGTAGTGACCGCTGTCCTCCAAATCGCACAATTCTAGTGATGTGCTATCGTTGGCACCGACGGCCTGTTCCTCGTCGTAGTCCGGGATAAATACGGCCGCGTTTCGTCTCGGCTGAACCATTTTGCGTCGCTCTGCGATCTACCCAACAATATTTAAAAGTTACCGTAACTCACAGCATATAACACATGTGTTATAAGTTATAACCGGTCATAATTGGAAGGGTTTGGTTATAACTAAACACGACCAATTCAGTCCTCTCAGGACTCTAACCCTTAAGGGCTTGTACAAATAAGAACATAGCTTATGTTTGCAAGATGAAACTTACTCGTTCTCTTACTATTACTGTTCTTATTAAAACAAAATTTCCTTTTATCATTTAACAAATTGATATAACATACGTTAACTGGGTGAATGTCATCACTGATTAGCGGGCTGAATTGATAGTGTTCAGTTACAACACATACAAAATATGAGGAGTGTCGATGATAACGTCATTTATGTGCGGATTAATAAATTACAACAAACTCAAGAACTATTGTATGAATACCTTAATTGTCGCCTAATTAGGAATCGAATTATCTAAGTGAAGATGCTTCAAATCATTATTCTTTTTATATGATTCCAAAACTACATTATTTAAGGTGAATATACATACAAAGATTAGGTTTTCTGATATAAACACAAAATTTCCACGATCAATCGAAAAGTGCATCCTCTTTTTGAGCTTCGGGAGCCAGGCTAAAAAAATTAATTTCGCGAAAAATTGAAAGTTATAAAATTAAAAATATTTCTATGCAAATTGTTGAAGAATAACATGAATTCAAAAATGCACCAGAAAAATTAGAGTAAAACAACTTTAACTTGGTGATTTTCAAGAAAAAGTCAATTTCAGATGTGAGTCCCATAGAGTTTTGCTTACGAAAGCTTCCGAAGTTCAAAAAGAGAATGCACTTTTCGATTGATCGTGGAATTTTTGTGTTTATCTCTAAAAATCTAATCTTTGTATGTATATTCTCCTTATATAATGTAGTTTCAGAATCATATAAAAAGAATGATGATTTGAAGCATCTTCACCTAGATAATTCGATTCCTGATTAGGCGACAATTAGGGTTTCATACAATAGGTTTAAATGGAAGAAATCAAAATGGAACTGAATCAAAATTCAAACTAAAATAATTAAATTAATCTAAGCACGGGCTTTTGAGCTGAAATTTAATCACAATTACTTTTAATTGTGTTCAATTAATGTCTTATCATATAACATGTGCCACAAATTTCTTTCCATAGGTAAACCAGTTCCCCATACAGTTCTGTTTAGATTTGAGGATTAGGTATGAAAAGAAATTTGAGTCACAATATATAGCGTAGACTCTGCGTCGCAGAGTACCGGATATAACACATATGTAGGGTTAACCGGTTATAACACATACTAAATTTGCCATATTTTGAAAATCGTTTTATAACAGATATGTTATTTGCGGCGAATTACGGTAATCATTTTGCTTATATCAAAAATTATGGCCAAAAATTAATTACTTCTTCTTTTGACATGAGATCCGATTCTTTTTCTCTGAAGAATCGCTTCCAAAGCATCCATTTTTGTGACTGAGATCTTGTTTTTTCGCGACTGAATGTATGGTTTGTAGAGTCGGACACTTTGGAGGATCTGCCGATAGTCTTGATAGAGTTGACTGTCATATCCAAACAAGAATATACACATCTGAGCCGATACTTCAATGGACTTCTCTTACCCCAGAGTTTAGTAGAGGTAAGGCTTTCATTGTTTTGGAGCACTTGTGAGGCAGACCTGCCTTTGGGTCGAATGATAGGTTAATTTGATATTCGGTTTATCGCGATAAAGCTATATAAAAGTCATTCGCAAACTCATTAATTGTAGTAAATTTCTAATTTATAAACTTGTAATCACAAAAACCTCTGAATGGGATCTCAGCTGAGATGAAATCCTCAGTCGATTGGTTAGCATTTAGTTGTCTCATCATTGATCAGCACTGAAGACATTGATCTTCGAAAGTGTGACAACTAGTGTGACATTGAAATAGTCAACCGATTGGTGGCCAACGACTGTCTGCTCACTTGGCCTCAGACCGAGCGCTGCAAACGTGAACTCCGATTATTGGCAATTCTATTGAGAGAAAAGTCTGAAAATAGACAAAAATGAATCGATTCGAGCGATTCGTATATAAAAAGTTCGTCAATAGTTCGGGCATTGAATGCAAATTAACGTTTAATAGGAATGCAATGCGAATCAGATTTGAATTAAATTCGATTTCCAGTGAAAGAGAGGGCCGACAAACGACTCCACCCTTTCATCGTTTGGTGGCTTAATTGCAATGACGGCTATAATTTCATTACGACTTAACTGTTTGCTCGTCGACAACAAAAAATAAAGTTTGTTTGACTGATAAGCGAAATGCTTAGCGATTGGCCGCACCTGTACTGAACGGAACCTGTGCTGAGCTGACCCTCAATCCAGACAATTAACGGTTTTAATTATTTTTCTATTACTGGTTATCAATATATGTATTAATACGTGACTCAACTTTATTTCGATAGGAAATTAAAAACTAAAACCAATTCCACATCCCATGCGAGTCAAAGGAACTAGGACACTGTTTTTGCAGCTAGACTAAATTAGATTTTCGATAAGCAACCCGCAAAGGAAGCAAAAATGCGAACAAGAGGAAATTAGCTGGATGATTTTGTTTTGTTTTGAATTTAAAATCCAGATAACATAGCCTTTAAGCAATTCAATGGATGCGATTGTCTTCTGATCGATAGCTGTTATATATCATCTCGATAATGGCGATCACATGTCGACATGCATGCTCAGTCTTAGTCTGTGAGAACTAGCTCAATCATTAAATAAAAATAGTATCTTTTTTGCCATCCAATACAGAGTATTTTTTAGCCAAGTAAAGATTGATGCATGGTGGTCTGGTTTTAGTTAGCCTTCCATTTATTACGGATCGATGGATATTAATCAAAAATAATTTAATATTTCTTTTCTCATTTATACATTAATCATGTTTACAGAATAATAACAAAAATAATTCAATGTCTGTTTCATCTGTTTCTGTATATAACAAGAAAAATAATTTTAATCTGAATTACATATTAATTGAATAATTTTAATGACTATTTAATCATTGGCCACCACTTCAGGCATTCCGGGCGTCGAGTTATTAACACTAGAATTACTGTCCGCTATACTTATGGCTCTGTTTTCTTCTCCCTTTGCTTCGGAAATCTGTTCACTGTTTTCGGGTTTGTCTTCAGTTTCAGTGTTATCTTCGGTTTCTGTCTTTTCTTCATTTTCTGGTTTGTCTTTGATATCTGTCGTATCCTTGGTTTCAGCCGTATCTTCGGGTTCGGCGTTGACTTTAGTTTCTGGCTTTTCTTCAATAATACTTTGATTATCTTGGATATCTTTGGTGTCTGACACTCCATCCTCTATGGTCTCAATTTTCACTTCTGTCTCAATTAAGTTTTGTTTTTCGTCACTTTTCTCTTCGATTTTCTCTGTCGTTGCGCTTATATTAGAGTCTTCTTCAGTCACTATCGTCTCTTCGCTCGGTTGAGACACAATTATGATTTCGACTTTTGGTTTGATTTCCTAGAGATTTGCAGACAAACTAATGATTGCACTCAAAGCCCACACACTTTCATACCTTGACTTTTTCAATGTTTTCGAGCTCGAGTTCGTCTGCTTCGATGAGTTCTGTGTTATACATAATGCCTCCTCTTATCCAACGCCTCCAAAGGTCAGCACTGGTTCTGACGCGAACCCTCAGATTCTGACCTCCTTTTCTGATTTTGGACAGAAAACCTCTGGACTTCTTCTTCTGGCCAATGGAAGTGTCGACATATCGATGGCTGACTTCATATGTTGGCATGGTGCGTTCCACTTTGCCTGGCACAATTGCATAATTGACCATGACGATCATATGTTTGTAAACAACACTATTCTAACAATGAACAAGTGCAAACTCACCCTTTCTCCTTTTGCTGAAGTCGAATGCTCTGACCTTTTTGAGCCATTTGATGTATCTAGGGCAAATATTCTGGATCTCCTGTTCACTATATTCTTCAATATTGAAATGAAACGGAGATATCCGAGACATTTAACATGGATTTGTTGAGCGATAAAAATCAATTTATCGCAACAAATCGACTGCAAGTCTGAGAGCGGAACAGAAAAGTTTCCAATCATTCACTCACCGAATGAATATCGAAAACATGAAAACAGATTATTCTTACGATAGGCTTATGTGACGATAGAGCGCAAGCCATGAGCAGCACATCCACTGCCACAGAGAGCCATATGTCGGTCGCAGACAAGAATTGTCACACAAATGGCAAACAGTTAAGTAGTGATTGGTCTGAAATTGTAAGCCATAATCAAATTACGCTCTATTTAGAGCAATAATACCTGTAATAGAGTTAAGCCATTAGACGAGAGTCACGTTTGGGTCGACTCTCTGGGAGTTGGTATTGAAAACAGTGTCGATATCAACAATAATTGTCATTTTTCTCCGTCACTAATCATTTTATTGGAGATTCTGATGCAAAATAATTTGCAACGAAAAATCAATTCCTGAGTCTATTCTTAACTCAACCGCCGATCGAAAGCCCAATAACTCCGGTTCTCATCGAAATCGAAACTTTTTGTGCGCTTTTTGTTTTGTTTTTCACATTGAAATGAATTACATTTAAATTTGAGGCTTCGGTCACAGAAATTAATAATTCTGTCCAAACATAGCATACTTTTGGGCCTTAATTAAGCTAATGGACGAACACATGAGAAAACAGTTTGTTATGCGTTCCCAGTGTTGAGAGCCATTGAAGAGATAACAGATTTTCAATGCTCTTCACAGTCGTTGGAATAGACATTAAATTTGATCGATATCTGCCTCCGAATAACCTATTCTATGCGATCGCACGGATGGCCAGCGGGAGGTCAGTCGCACATCGGTTCCACTCTATCGGCGAGTCTTTTGATGAAAATGCAAAAATATTTCCGAAATAAAACTTTTATTGCTTTTTATAGCTACTCCTAATTGATTACAAACGAGCTAGTTGCGTTTCGAGCAGACTCAGGGGAGAACACTGCTCATCATTGCACACGATTTTAATTTATTCCAAAATATTCGCATTTGTTTTATGAAATATAAATCAAAGACAAACAAAATTTTTAATTTCACTTTCAATTTAGAGGAATCGCGTTAAACCTTCAAAAACCGCAATTACCGGCGGAAAGCAACAAAAGCCAACATCAGTGGAGTCGAGGCCACACTCGTGGGCACACACGACCAGCACAATCATTAGCCGCAGTTTGTTTGTCTGACAGCAGTTTATTGCATCGATTTTTCATTACATGGTTTGCTTAGATAATTCTCAATTGGTTTTCATTGTTTGTCTTTTCTCTCAGTTTAGTTCAAATTATTGAATTCGCTGTACTTCTGATAAGTCATCCAAAGCACGAGTCCTAAGACATTGAAGCCGCTGAAGAGCCATCCGCTGATGGCCAGGAGAAGCCAAACACTGCTCACACCGTAATCACAGCCCGACTCATCCCGATTGTTGCCGCAGTTATTGAATCGATTGCATTTGTGACCGATATGGACGCACCGGCTGTTATCGCAATCGAGATATCCATCGCCACAACCCTCTGACAAATTAATTAATTAATTTGAGCATGCTACAGTTATAGCAAGATATAATTAATCTAAATTTAATGGAGTAAATAATTAAAATTTCATTTTATACCCGAACCGTCTGGCGATCTGAAGGCAGTAAAAACTAATTCAAAGCCCTTGGCTTCGACGGGTTCCCTCATATTAGTGGTGACGAACTTGATTGTGATGTCATTATCGGCGGCATCGGTGGCGAAGTACTGGCCATCGCTTGAGCTGATGCTGTGAACGACCGATTTGTTGAGCGATACCGACAGTTCGTCTCTTTCTTGATCGCAAGGAAGTGTCGGTCGGAACGACGCGTACTTCAGGACAGCAATTATGCCGAACCCCGCCGGCGGCGCTTTGACAGTCACTTCACACCTGACTAATTGCCGATAACATCGGGACTCTTATCGCAAACCATTAATTGCCAATCAAATCGCATACCATTATTAGGGAATTCCATTCTGAAGGAGCGAAGAACTGCCACTGAATTGCACGAGTCTTTTCCCAATTGGATGACCGGCGAAGAGCCGGAACTCGACTGAGATTTTGCCGAAGAACTGGAAGAGCAATACGAGTCCATGAAATAGGTTTCATATATGCATAGAGTTTGACTCAATTGGATGAATAAGAGAACGATATGGAGAATAAGTGAATCGATTCGGACCATGAATTTCATGACTAGAGCCAGACTATCGACTATTGTTTAGAGTCTGAGCCAGAATTTCAAATAATGTAATATCCATTGAATTATATGTAAAATAGTTTTAATTATTAATTAGTGGAAAACAATTGGAACCTAACCTTCAAAAGAGTCGTTCAATCGAATCATTGATTTGGGGCTTATTTTTGGGCACAAACAGTGATATCGGTATCACTACTGCCATAACACAAATGGCTATTTTGCGATTGACTGCTATTCAAATTGAAAATAACTACCATTTTATTGCTTATTTCACACTTTGAAGTTCACAAAAGAAAAATATTTAAAGAATTTTGTTTATTATTTATTTTATATTTGTCTGAATTCGAGTTCAGACACAAAAACCTGTCAAACCTATCATTAATAATAAGTGAATAGCTTTTAAAGTTAAGTATTTCTTATATTTTTTGCTTCTTATTTGATGTTATTTTTCCCACCGATTCTCAAATTCCTTATTCCACTGATAAACGAGTTTCAGATATAAAACTCGATTCAGAAAATTAGTTGAAAAGAAATTAAGGAAACGTCTGTTGAATCAGTAGTTTTCAGAACTCAACTCATAAGCCGAGTGATTGCGAAACGAAACCAACAATCGGTTTGTTTGTGTGGAAAAGTCCCGAAATAGATGTGATTTAAACGATTGAAACGATTCAAACGGCATATGTCTGCCAAGGATTTCATTGAATGCAGTCTCAATCGAAACTAGTTGTGACTTAATTCATGGTAATTAACGCTTATTAGGTATTGTATTGTATTGTTAATGTGTTTTGTTGCTAGTATTGAGACCTCTCATTGAGACCACGATTACTGATACTGAGAGTGAGACGAAACACAGCAACGATATTCTGATCACTGCTTTTCGTCATTTAATAAGAACTTTTATTTTAGATTTATTTCTGTCAATGTGTTAAGTCATTAGACAATGACGAGTCGTGTTTATGACATCACCCGAAAGCTGATCCGCTGATCATTTCATGTCCAAATCGAGCACTACTGGTGCCTAAGAAGTGGCCGACAATTGGTATGACTGAGAGGAAGGGAGTGTTTGTGCCGTCGATGTGTCAGTTGCGAGGAATTTCAATCTGGCGTTTCATTTATACGTTAGGCAAATATCCTGTTCGTCGAGTGAAGTGAAATATTCTTGCAATAAATTATGTTTGAATAATATTTAATAAGGACTTCAATGTCAGCCAAAGTGCGCCACTAATACATTGCACTATCATTTCAACATTAATTGCTTGTTGTTATCACTCGGTTGGCAGTGGAACCGCGCGAACAGTTTGTTCAGTCATTTGTCGTCAACAAGATATCACTGATTTTTATTTGACTCTCACAGAGCGACTCAACTCGACCTAACTTGTACTAAATGCCAGTTATTGTGCTTTTGATTACAATTAATTTTATTATTACAAAACTTCATAAATTTGTTTGACTTTTATTGAAAGACTTGTTTTGCCGAAAGTTATATATAACTCCTTATCTGTTGTGTCATCCAATTCGCAGCACAACTGCCGAACCGAGTCATCGATTGGCAGACTTTTGTCTTCACTGCAGACAGAGATCAGTCCCTCGACTGTCAGTTTGTTCAACGGTTTGTCTGATTGTCAACTTTGGCCAAACCGTTCCATTCGGTTGTCTTATCAGCGACTCGAGTGATATTCAACCGAATTCAAGTGATAACGAGTGAGACCTACATTCAAATGCACTTTCGTTCGCATACCGTCTCAACCGACTCACTAATTATCAGTCATATCAAGCGAAGTGACAAAACTGTTTGATTGGTACGCAAGAGAGTAGTTATAGTTAAACCTGTGATACAATAAAACTGCAACAATGCTAATCACACTAATTCTGACCATCATCTCCACCATTATTATCGGCGCCATTGTCTTAATCTGCTTGAATTTGCTCATCAAGTCTAGTGATGACGACAGACAAGAAGAATACGAGACACCGATAGAGCAGCAGAAGAGCGATGACATTCAACAAGTGGTGGACAACAGTTCAGTCAGCGAGGAGTCTGATGTGTCCGAACCACAGGAGATCAGTCCTGAAGAGAAATTGATTGACATTAACGAATCGGTCGGCGATATATCGGTTGATAATAATAACTTAGATAAACAAGTATTCAAAATCGAAGAATTGATTGATGATTGCCAACAAATAACCGAATCAAACGATAAAATACATGGAAGTTCTGAATTCAAGTCTGATTTGATTGAATCGGAGCCTACACTCGATGAACAAGATATAATCGAAGAGATCTTCAGTGATGTGGTTAAGGAAGTGGAGAATGAATTGATTCAATTGGACGATACACTCGACCAAAGCGTCGAAGCCGTTGAGGTCGTCGATGTCGAGCATAAGAATGAAGAGCCGAAGAAAGAAGAGGTCAAGTCGTCTGAGCAAGATGACTTCTGGAATTTGGACGACACACAGAACCTGATGCATCTGAATAAGTCACGACCGAAAAAGTATAAATCGAGGCCATCGGTTAAAATTATTTTTACTGGTGATAACGACGGCTCTGTTGGTGATCAACAACAAGAAGACAAAGAGGAGGAGACGGAAGACCCGATCAGCAAAAACGCCAGAGAACTTGTCGATAATCTCTTCGACAACTTGGAGGCAGATATTAACGAATACAAGCGATCGCAGGACATTCGCGAAAGAGATGGTGCGGAAGACGAGAGCCACTTAACGACTGACTTGGATGGCAATGACGACGACTTCGAGGAGTTGGCGCCCGCGACCGGCGAATACAAGAAGTTCGACGAGTTTTCCGATTGTTTCAGAACTGAGACTCAGAAACAAGAGTTCAGTCGAAAAGTATGTGAAATAAGTTCTGTTAAGGACTTTGAGATAACTGTTGATAGCAATCAACTGAAGGACCAAACAATCGATGACTTATTCAAAAACTTTTTGGATATCAAACGCACGACAGAAGTGTCGGAACAGAAGTACACGAAACTGATTGCCGAAAGCGAATCGATTGAAGTCAATGAAGAGAACAGCAAAAGAGTGTCCGTTAGAAACAATGAGTCTTACAGTCACTCCAAGATTGTTACCGAGAGATCACTCAGCAGTTCCTCTCTGTCGAAGATGTCTTTGGAGGACCTGGACGTCAGTCTGAGGTCTTCGAAGTCACGACTTAGCGAAGCTATTGATAACGTCACGAATCCTTTGCGGTCTTCGCCGAAATTTTTCAGACGGTCTATGATTGCAAGAAGTAGTGACGAGACAGAAGAAGCGTCCGCTGGAGAGACCACTGCTGCCGATGGCCGGAAGCGAATTCAATTACCGATTTTCGGTACTAACCAGTCATTACTTATGAGTGAAATGAAAGAGAAACAGTTTCGCCAGTCTTTGAGAACGGCGACCCGCGAGCAACAGACAGCAGACAAATTGTCATTTGACCAGGGCATATTTCGCAAACAAGAATCGAATTCAGAACTCGAATCGGATCCCGAAGAGGAGAAGAAAGAGAAAACTAAACTATTTGCATAATAACTGGTAATTAACTGGAATAATGTCGACAACAGTGATTTGTAATAGAGGTGAATTGGCCTCAATCACCTCGATCACCTTGATCACTTTTGATCAGTTAAGACCACTTACATTGTCACTGGTTGTGCACTGCGGACAGTCCATGAAAGTGGGGTTCGGCTCATAATTATATGCATTTCACTGCTTTTTATTCTTTGAAGTATTTTGAAAATAAATGTTATCGTAAATGTGTTCGGAATAAATTTGAATAAATTGAGCAAGGTGGTGTCAAATTATGCGCTACTACAGATCTGTATTATCAGATCAACGCCAGTGCATTCATAAGCTAATGAATATGCCAGCAAAATTAACTTGATGGTTGGCATTAACTAGATCAGTGAGTGAGTGAGTGTGACATTCAATGAGATTAAAGTTTAATTTAATTTATAAATAATTCATAGATTTATATATTGATGTC
>JAQGBE010001041.1:0-12931 GCA_034698225.1 Scheloribates latipes | reverse complement strand
CGTCTTCAATAGTTTCTACTTAAAAACTCCTAGTCTTCCCGTTCTCTCTCTCTCTCTCTCTCTCTCTCTCTCTCTCTCTCTCTCTCTCTCTCTCTCTCTCTCTATCCCTCTCCTAAGAATTTTCAAGACTTCAATAGAAATGAAGTAATTTTAAAGAATGAGATTAATGTTCGAAACGGTATTCGCTCTTAATTTGGAAATTCTAACGAAAAAACGAAAGCGAAACCAAATAATAAGAAATTTTTGCGAAATTTATTGCAAAACAAGGAAAAGCGTTTTGGATGCGAAACGAGCGGCTCTTTTCGTCTGTCCTTTCCTCCAATTGAGATATTTGTAGAACAAGTCTGTAAATTAAGTCCGAACTCATATTGAGAGCCATTTGTTTCAATTTCGGCGAAACGGACGCAAAGGTGTTATGCATTGACTTGTATTCACATTTTTGACTCTATTTTCAGATCTGTTTCTTCTTCTTCTGTTAGCCAAGAGAAGACTCCGACTCAGCCTCAGAGCCCAGACTCAGACACATATTTATTTCATTGTCTTGTCTTTCGTTTTCAATCTTTTCAATTCAATTCAATCTCTTTTTCGTACATTTCGTTCATTACTTTCACTTCTCTTTCCATTTCGGCTCTAATGCACTCAAAGAGTTTCTTCCAGTCTCTTGTCTTTTATTCAATTTGAGACACTATTTCTTAATTAAGTCAAATGGCGTTTCACTTGATTAAAAACATATCCGAATGACAGCAAAACATTAATAAAGTGTTTAATAAATGGTTTCAATAATTTATTTATGTATTCACACGACTATTGATTAACAATTACTGGCAACGACTCGTTCGGCCAATGGATAGGCATTAATAGGAAAAAATTCAGCTCTAATTGATTGATGCGATTACTGCTCTCACTCTTTAATACCCAGTGTTCGCCTCTTTTGCCTAATAATCTATTAATCAAATAATTTATCGCATCATTTGCTTTCTCTCTTCATAACCGAGTTTACGCTCAAAAGCGAATTCAATTTTTCGCACTAAATATCTTTATTAAACTGCCGTTTGGACTCAATTTAAGGTGGATTTGCAAATAGCGGTTCAATCGTTCAGTTTATTGGCGAACCATTATCTGCAAATTGAGCTTGGTTGGAATTGGTTGCAATTGGTGGCAATCAGCCGTCACAAATCAGCATCGCTAATGAATACCATGCTCGACTCTGTTATTAACACCCAATTATATTTTTATTCGTCAACAAAACAGCGAAAAGTATTCAAGGAATCCGGCAATGAATTAGAAGAATTATACATTGATCTAGACCAATCCAATTATCGGCAATTTCGTTGGGATGGCTGGCAATTACTCAACGGCGAGGACCACGTTGTCAGTGCTGTTAGTGGCAAGCTAACATCGCTTACATGACCATGCTCAGGGATATGGGGCTCACAAGTGAACTCTAATGAAGAGTAAATGATAGATAAAAATGAGAAATACATGTAATTATAATTAATTATTGTTTGTTTATAACATATTATAAGTAAACAAAAACAAGAATCGAACCAAACATTAGTTTAGAAGTCAAGACCAGGGGTAAAGAAAACTATTTCAGTAATGATTTCGACGAATTTGAGTTCATTTCTCTCAATTGAATCGATGTTTTGGCTCAATATATCAGTCTTTATCTGCAATGAGAATCTCTCTCAAGAGATAATTCATGAAAAAATGAATTATAGAATGAGATAAAAGAAATATTTATAGAATAAATTGTATACAAAATGTTTTATCTTTAGATGAATTCGATCGGAAAATCATTTTCTCGAATCTCGATTGGATGCGAGCCATCAATGAAACCGAAATCAAACATCAATTCCAACGACAAGTTCGCAGAAATCGATGGATTGTCACACAGTTTACAAACAAGTTTTAAATTATTGGTCCGATTGTATCGATAATGTTATATCAGATCAAACTCGTCGGCGAGTCATCGCATTCAGACACCACTTTATCGGTAATTCAATTTGAAAGTCCAATACAAGAAACTAATGTTTTTCAAATCAATTTAGTGACAAAATTATTAACAATTTTTTGCTGTTTTGCGATATTTTTTCGTACATTTTGACAAATATATGACAATTCAATAATTCATCGCAAGTCGTGAGCGAACGTCACTTTCCAGTCATATCTCTAATCAATAATCGGAATAATATTTAAAAATTTATATTCTTAAGAAATTTCTTTATCTTTTCATCACTGGAGACGCGAGTATTACCTCGGAGTCCCATTATTTATTGATCCTGATTATAAATGAATCAAATGTCAGATATGTATCCTGTGCTCGAGCTTATCTATTTGCTTGAGCCTGCCCATGTACATCTATCAGGTCAATTTATTTAACATTTCATGTCTGAGTGCACTAAAAATTTTATCGTCGAAGATAATGCCCTACAGTTAGTTGAGTTAGCTGAGTTAGCATGGGCATTGGCCACTACAGACACAGCACACGCATAGACAAGGGCACAGGTATTGCAAGCCCTGTGCAAAGGCCAGCCATAAACAAACAGAGCGTTCGGGCGATCCGATGAGCAATAATTGTTTGGTAACGTCTCAATCAAGTGATGCCGATCTACAACTCAATTAACGAAATACTTACCGAATCACTTACGGCAGGGATTGTATTCACGAAAACAATTTTTCTGCTCATTCCTCCAAAATTCATGAATACCCGCACAGACGGGCCTTTGATTTATCGATTTTCAAAATGACCCAAACAAGAGATTACAAGCAATTTTTTGGTGAGCAGTAATTGATGGATAACTACGAGAGTGGCCGACAAACTCACTAAACATGGAGTTATGCAATACTGAGCGCACGAATAATTGAATAATTTGTGACCAATAATAAGGCGGCAAAAGTGGATGTGAGAGCTGAAAATGAAATGAACTCTAATTGATATAATCGAGAGCTGGACTGAGCGAGGCATCAGTCAAACGATGCCAACGATGGCCTACAAAGTGGTAATCACTGGAAATTAACTTTCAAACGGAACAATCATTTGACTCGACTCTCCTTATTGTTTGGTAGGCGACAGACCTTTCCAGCGGAGGAAAGCCATCCTTTATTGACACTCGAGGCTAAAGTGTTGCCCAAAAAAGTGTTCATTAGACGCATTGAAGCACTCGTTTCCTAACTTTTTGTCGTTTATGACCACTGAATGGCAACCATTTGGCAAAACACTGTGTTTATAGCCATTTAACAAATTGATTACATTTTTGACAACAGATGCTATGCTTTGCATTTCAATGTCTATATCTCCCATTAATAACCGGATGAAATGAAAATTATCTCAAAGCCAGCGACGAAAAAATTGATTTTTTGTTTGCGACTATTATTAAAATCATTTCGTGGAGTGAGTGGCGAATAGAGGGAAGGGAGCGGTTCCTAACGCACACCACAGACCCGGAGTGAGTCCGGGCTCACAGTCTCAGGTGATTAGACGGTCTGGCAATCGATTTACAGGTGAAGATTCGACGCATATCTCGGATTCGCAATTATTTAAATGATGTGTTTGAATGTCATACTCACTAATAATTATATTATTACACGTTTTGAATAAAAATTGTTGGTTTAGGTATCGATTGATTATTATTAGACTCTGATTACTCGGACTTTCATTAGGAAGACCTCAATTATATCGGTATCCGAGTCATTACGATCTCTTTTATTTACTTTAATGAGATTTCTATTCAAAACAGTCGCCTAAATGCCAGCGCTTGCGGAACAGTTCACAGCGACCAGCCGTCAAACAGACAGAGCCAAGAGTCAAATAGATCGCAACCACTATTAACGAGATCAGTTCACATCATCAGACGTTTCCAATTGTTTATTATGTCTCTCAAGTCTTCTCTAAACTCTAATGTCTTCGATCATCACTCAGTCAGTCGTCGATTTCGATAAAGTATTTGAAATTTTGATTACATTTTACTTTCATTAAGGAATCGATGAAATGTTGCCTTAAGTTCATTAAACTCGAAAAATAAAAAGTGGAATCAAACTGAAGAGCCGTTGCATCGAAGAATCCGTTCGTTTGATAAGCAATAGTGAGAACAATTGTAATTCCATTCAGACTTTGTTGGCCTCGCTTATCAGTGTCACAATGTGTGCCACATTCCAGTCTGGCGATAAACTCACCTCGTTGACAGCTAGATTAAATTGGCGCAATGACATTGAATTACAGATTTGGTCGAAACAAAAATGTAATTTTCAAAAAAACTCATTTATCTATTTGTGAGGATAATCAGCGATACTTTCATTGAGTGGTTTTTATTAGTCCGCAGCCGAACACACAAAGACTTTAGAGTTCACTCCTCTTTGGGTTTATGTTCGGCGGAGAACATGTTTGGAATAGGATATCGAGGATGAAAATGCTCTAAAATTATAGTTCAGTCTAACATTACTTCATAATAAACTCGTCATATTTTTCAGACCAATTATCTGATGAATAATTTTTTTTGTGGACTCTCTTTGCTTAATGATTATAATTACCCGTTTGATACCCGTCTCCGGAGTCATACTAAACAGCATAAACCTTGATTATAATGCTAATTTGGCCGAGAAATGCATTTTTCATATAAAAATAAATTACATTGATATAAGATATCAAGTGTTGGAGTCCTCCGACAGACCTCCGACGACAAAATGTGCGAATCATATAAATCTTTTCATTTTCTCCAAACAAAATTATGATAGAGTTCTCTGTTTTGATTGAATTATCGAACATTAAATATATGGAATAATTTCAGTCCTAAAAGCATTGAAATGTATTTTGAGTCATAATTTCTAATTTCTTTAGCAGTAAAATAAAAATCTTGCGATAAGTTTTCCAAAAGTGTGTGACACTAATGGCGTCCGAGAAATAGTGGCTTCGAGTCAGTGAATGAGTGAAAGCTCTTCGAGAGCTTAACCGGCGCTCAAAGTCGTTATCGAATAATAGAAACCCCAAAATAAGGTACAACTCTTCAGATTTATGGATCCGGACTCCGGACCACTACCTCCGACACCACTAATCATATTCTTACGATTCCAAAGCCATTTAATCATTGCGTTGAACTCTAAAAGTATTTATTCAAAAAATCCTTTTCTTTTTATGCGATAGCCTTTGGAAACAGTTATTCAGAGGCATCGAAACAAATAAATGAGAAGAGGAGAGCGACTATCGCTTCCGGCGTTTTCCGCCAAGTTTTCCAATCTCTTGATTATCACATTGGAAGAGATAGCGAAACCGCTATTTGGATGATAAGCCTTACGAATGTCTAAAAATTTTCATTCATTGCTCTCAATTCTTATCTATTCCTTTGGTTTTTGCTTTTCTTCTTTTCTCGTTTTGTTGTTGTATTCGTGTTTGAGCTCTAAAGAAGTAGTATTCCTGTAATCCCTTATTTAATACAATCTCAATGGGAGACCAGAGAGGAGTAAACGGCAGTAAATCATTACTTCATGTGGCGGTAGAGCCGTCGGAGAGGCGATCGCACACCACATCACACGCACAGCGACGGGCAGTCACTCCGACGGCAGTCCACTCACTCGTCTCGTATGCAACGTCTTTGATATATTGGCTATTTTTGATTTCGAATATAGAATCTATTGGAACGACGAGTGAGGCGTTCGGCTGTGGCTGTGGTTTGTCATTAATTTAAATTAACTCAATATATCATAGCATATATAGCATGCTATCACTGCTATCATATCCCATATCCTCGCAAATGATAATTTAAATCAAAAGAACTATTTCTCTGCAAAACTGTGTGTTTGGCGTTACGGCAGTCGAATGAAAACAAGATTATGTGAGTCCGCAAAAGCCAGTCCTCTGTATGTGTGGCGAAGAAAAAAATGAAAAATACTTATTATTGTATTGATTTTTGTGGTCATTAATAAAGTTTTCAAAACTAATACTCACTTTTGTGTGTCTGCTCTGAGTTAAACACATTGTTGTCTTCATTATAATAACTTATCGGATATGTTATCCTTTCTCTCGTTTCTCTCTTCTCTTCCGACTATAGACTAAAGACTTTTATTCTTTTCCTTTTGCTTCTAATATATCTCTTCTGTTCTTAAATAATATTTTTCTCAATTTCTTCTTTTTCTTTCTCCATTTTCTTGTAAAAGATGAGACGACTATTTATTTTCATTACAGACACACATTATCACAATTTTTACTTTAAAACCGAGTCCTCAGTGTATCCGCGGTTATAGTTGGCTCTCATGAGAAGTGAATCGCCGTTTTGTTGCCTTCGACTCGCATTCGACTCGGAATTTAAAATAAATAATTGTTTTGAAAGAAACTTTAAAAATAAACTTACAATGCATTAGATCTTTCATTCGGTTACGTTGTGTTCAGTTTGCAAAACAAACTCATTATTCTTGTGCTGTTGTCTTCCCCTTAGCACTAATGAGTCGGACAATGTGACCATGCTTGTGCTAGTGCTAGAGCTAGTGCCATGGTATTTGGCATTTCACAAGTGTCACATTGAACTTGCAGTCGGCTATAAAATCGCGTTTAAAAATACATTTGCATAGAGTGGTGAGGCGTTATCGGCGAGAGATGTTATCTAAATTCTGGGCAAAAAGTTAATTGCGTAGATTAGATAAGGTGTTTGCATTTGAAATTGAGCCAAGGATTGGGTGCAAATTTGTCACCTCCAAATTATTCATAATAATCTAGCTTAAATTATTGTTTCCGCAATCAAACGAAATTATTCAGAGCCTTAGTGAGAGTTAGTCAGTCTGACTGACGACTCGTTGAGCGCTCTTTTGTCCAAATGATTAATATTTTGAATTTCAAATCAAGTGAAGCGCAAACACATTCACCCCTTCCGACTACAAAGACGTTGAATAATCTTGGAATATAAGGCTAATATTTGTGTCAATTAACGGCGACCCACTTGGTGCTGCTCAATAGACTGGCTTTCCAATAAGAGCCAACTGTCCTTGTTAGCTTCTGAATATTTAATTAAACATACAATAAGTCATTATTTATAATGACTGCTGAATATTATCATAAGTGATATCGGATTTCAGCCAATCTTCCGTCATCTGTGACCACAACTGTCGATCGCTGTCCGTATCGATCGTCTGTGGCATTACAGCCATTGCACCCAATTTGCAAATGAGTTCGGTAGCCATCACTCGGTCAGTCATACATTCATAACTCTGATAGCATATCAATAATTGTAATTCAAATGCAATATTGCATCGAAAGAATTAACAGAAAGCAAAATGTTATCAATCAATGACAATCCAATTGCATGTTTCAGATAAGCCTTTATTAAGTGCTGTGTCTGGCCGTCAGTGCCGGCAATGCATTAACTCATGCGATACTCGTGTCGACCGACTGTAGTCCCGATGTGAGTCTCGATGTTATGAATTGTGCAAAAAACGTGTTTATGTAAAAGTGATGTTTCGCTCCACTGTTCGACATTAAGTGCCATAAACTTAACTCGAAGTACAAAACATTACTTTTATTTTTTCCAATACTTTTGTAGTTCTTGTTTATGCAAGTCTTGCGAAGAAGTGATTGTTTGGCGAATCAAATGAGTGCTAATAATAGGAACTCATGTCTAATGGCTTTTGGGATAAGACTCGACTCACAAAGTGGTTCTCAAATCGGAGAAAGTTTTCGACTTTGAATATATCTTCACTGATAATGATAAGCAATGCTGGGGTCGGAAGCAGTGCAGAGCGCGAGGCAATGCAAGACAAGGCATGCAAAACAAAAACATAAATATCGAACCGAAAGAAGTGTTTAACACAACAGAGAGTCAGACACTGAGACAGAGAGAGCCCGGAGAGAGACAACTGGAATAAAAGCTGTGGAAAGAAGTTCTCTGTTTCTGTGTTTTGTCAGTTATATGTTGTCATAAATAGTTGTCTGTTATGGCGATAACACACAAGAGTTGGTTATTTCGATAAATTGTCTTCGAGTTGATTGAGACATACAATCGTTTCATCTGATTGTCACTCGAGTCTCACTCTTACTCTTTAAGGCCAGAGAGCGATCGGTGCGAACGACAGAGACGGTCAGCACAGGACAGGACAGGACAGCACATCAGTGACATCACATGAGTATCACATCTAATGAGTGTATTGTATATTTGCTCGTTTCCTGTCTTTTCGTTTTGCCATTACTCGGCACACATCCAAACAATATTGCATTCCGTTTGTGACCAACCATTCCCTCAATTACTGCATCGCTATCTATGCCTTAGATTTTTGCTCCAATTTTCTCTCAAACTTCTATGTGTTATCTCAGCTGCAAATTAATGGCATTTTCTCTCTTTGCTTACTCTTTGATGTTTATGTTGATTCGGATGATGGCAGACATGAGACCAAGACTTTTGTTGGACGCGATTCATGAAATTGATGGCACACTATATATATCATAATCACGTTAATCACAGGCTTTGCCGTCTTCTCCGGCTATTGGCTGACCTGACCATCATTTAGCTGGTCGTAGATCATCACTATATAAGCGATGCCACCTTCAAACTCTTGGCCTATTATCTCAACCAATAACGGATAGCTAGTTCTTCGCCGGTCTTCGCTCTTCTCTGTTGGCTATTATTAAAATACTTCAGTAGTATATGCGATGTTAGGTCTGGACTCTAGTCTATAATTTTTGGTTTATTTCCTCAAAAAAATTAGTGAAAGTCTTTTGTGAACTCAAATCCATCTCAGAAGACAGATCCGGTCCGCAGTCGAGCCATCGGTTTAATGAATTCTTTTTTAATTGCAGACCAAAGTACGGCCACTATTTGTTCAAGCAATCGGTGAAAGCCAAAAAAATGTTGTTTTCTGTGAAAAATTAGCGAAAATATATTGAAAACATGGTTTTATTAGAGAACTGTCTATAACAGCGCAAAACAGCGATCTATTCATAGCTGGTATTGAGGACAGAGGGAAATATTTTTATTGATGCCTAACATATACTTTGAATCTGAAACTCATATTTTATTCGGCAGAGAATAAGAAAATCTTTATTCTAAGCGACAAAAATATATATTTTCTCTTCATTTCAAAGCCCATCCGACACATGAAAACACGATAATTCCGTGCACTCTGTAATACTGTGTGACCTAAACAGCGAATACACTATTATTTAAGGAGCGATAGACACGACAATGAGCTGACCATCGGTCAGACGGGGCGCAGACCATAGCACAGGGCATTGGGCGGTCAGTGAACACAAGGAGCAGCGGATAAATTGTTTGTCCTGTGCTTACGCTTTTCACCTGATTATATGAAGACCTCCTGAGTTGCACTAATTCAAGGGTGGCGTTGATTCTGTCCGGTCTGTGCACACGAGCAACAGTACAGACCTGGACTGGCGGTATGGGTGGCTCTAACCTACTGCTGCCTCAATGCACTTCACTTCTCTGAGGCCATCGTCAGTCCATAGTCTCTCTCACTCTTCCACTAGACTTCAAATCTAAACATATCTCTAAACACTATCTTTACCTTTCATTTAAACTGAAATTTTGGCTAAACATCAGTCGATAAATACTATGTTCTGAACTCATTTTTCCAAAACAGGGTCCGTCCCTCCAAATAACAGACAATTCCTTCATTAGATTACCGTTTTTGCAAATTTCCAAATTAGTTTTAGTCTCAAAGCATTCGTATTTCTACCCGAATAGAGAAAAAAAGGAATAAAAAGAGGGAAATATTTAGCATTTTTTCTCAACTGATTCTTGGAATGAGTTTCGACGTTCACCTAAAACGGCACTCAATTTAGTTAAACGATTTGGATATGAATATAAATCAGTAAATCCTCTTAGAATTCATTAGTTTCCTCTCATTCTCGCTGAAACTCAATTAAATTTTTACCACAAGAAAAAGGTTTTTGTTTTCATTCTTTTGTCTAAAAAAAGCGAATTCCAGTGCTTTTTATGCGAACCTCAATGTAATAATTGGCTCTTAAATCAAACGTTTTTCTTGTTTTTCGCGAACATTTGAGACTCAAACCCAAACTGCTATAAAAGTTAGTGAATCGAAGATCGTTTTGCTTAACTGCTCTTGGCTTCTGTAGACGGTCTACACTTCCAATTGGCTTCAATTTCAAGGACAAACTGGTCGTCAAATACCTGAAACGTTTTTTGCAGGACAACAAGTCTTCTCTATTATGTTATTCTTGTAATGAGAGCTGAGATCGAGATAACTATGAATTGGATTCCATTCTATGAAAGAAAATCGCAATTATAGGAGAGATGAAGTGAAATGATATTCAAGTAATTAACCTGATTATTATAGACTAATTGTTGCGCACAGTATATGATATCCGAAACTCGAGTTTTCTTTATTTTCGTACAGAATTTATTGCCTAAACTAATATTGGATTTCTTATTCTTAAGGGCAGTGTTTGTTAATTATTGTTAGCCTTTGGTAATGGAGTCTCAGATCAGTAGTCGTTTACATAATTGAGGCCACAATTAACTGACAAACAGTTTTCAGTTTAACACAAGATTTCTGAACGGAATCGAAATCACAAACAATATTTGAAATTAATGTTTTCCATGTTTATGAGAGACACAAAAATTGATAGCCATTTGTGATAATAACAAAATTTTGTGAATCGATAATCAATTTTTGGATTTGTGGAGATGGATGGCGGACCTGGCTATCAGTCAATTGCGATTACATCTGCATTTGAATGAACGGTTTGTCAGTTAACCGGTTGTCTGTGTGGTTACCCATTGACCATCTGTGCTCTCGTCTGTGCTCTTGGCTCTGACCTCAGCTCTTGTGCGGCACTCACTTCCCTCGAGAGGCAGTCCCGTCCCGTCCTCACAAGTCAACCAAAGCCTGTGCTCACCGATCAGTTCACTTGGAATAGGCATTAATAAGTCGGTGAAAATTCCAATGAATTGTTGCAATTTTATTGCTTCTGATATTCAAAACAATTTGTTTGGCTTTAAATTTTATCTTTGCTTTGGATCTAAAATACAAAAGTATTTTATGGATAATCGCCATGAGTTCAGTGGAAATCACTGTTATTTCGACAGACATTCCGAATGTATTTCACAAATAAAAGCATAATTTATTAGTTTTAACGCGAAAGCAAAAGTAGGTATAAAATGTGTGATACATTCAAAATGAAAAATCGTCTCTACTTTTGGTCTAAAAGCGCATAATTTATCGATTCTTTTCATTTGAAAAGTTGAGCGCAAAAGTTTGGCTGCGATTAAATCAGCGAAACATTTGTTTATCTATGAGTTACCAAATTTATTCATTATATGGCGTTTGAATGCGATATTAAATATTTGAATATTAAACGATCGGAGCGTCAGATACGACAACGCAAACGACAATTGCCTTCATTACGACACCAGAACTGATAACTTGGAGACCAAGTTTGTGACCATTAAATTATTTGTCAGCATCTCTTGTAAATAAATTTTCTGGCGATTAATGAGAAGTAATTTTCAAAAACAGTCAAAGTTTTGTCCACAAAATTATTTAAAATAAATGCAAACGATTTCCGTTTGTTTGCCAAAAATAATTGTCGACTTTTAGCGATTAAATTATCAACTATTTTAATATTAACGATAAAACAGACGAAACTATTGTCTGCCGATTGGAGTCGTCGGCGCTAACCATAATATATGGACTCAGATAATGAACTCTCGAAGATATATGATGTGCACTGCAGTCCATCACTGGTGGGCACGAAAGGCACCGATGGAGGGAGTATTGGAAAATACCCGACGGATCGGAAATTGGCGAAAGAGGCAAAAGCCAGCGGCGAGTCGTCCCCGAGAAGAGCTGGTAATGAGTCACACATAATGAGACTCTATGGGAGACAATCCCTCCACTGATCATAATTTCAATATCTACTGCAAACCCCTACCGACCAGACCTTTGTGACCCTTTCGCCTGATATAACAAGAAAGAAGATTTACTCTAATTCACAGTGGATTATAATCTATCCACTCTTCTCCCCAAAGCCAGTGCAAAGCCGCAGCAGCAAGGTCAGCTTATTGCCAATTTAATGCGTTTGATTAAAAAGTGGATTCTCATCTACCAATTCCAATAATGTCCTGATCCAAATTAAATTGCATTGGCCATTGAGGCGGAATGACAAATGTGCAGGTCTACGAAACCAATGTTACGATTTACGATTGACATTGCAATTGACATTGGTCCTTTATGTGCTATTGATGGGATCTTTTACTGAACATGTTCATTGACAAACATACCATATCTATAGCAGACTTGTCCAATTCAACAAGAACATTGTACTATGTGTAGTATGTGTAGGACCGTATAACATAATGTAATCAAGTCCAGTTTAGGTCAGACTATTATCCACGATAATAGTGACGATTGTTAAACGATTAATTTTAATAATGTCTTTGTTTGATTTGAAACTCAACCTCTAATTTTCAGATATTATATTTGTGAACATTAAACTTTAACTTTCTTCTTTATATCGACTTAGTTGACAAAAATATACACTCTTATTAGTAATCATCTCAAAACCCCCGATCAATCCGAGCATTTTCGTCATGATATTTGTATCCTTCATCAATAAATTAATAAGTAAGCAAAATTTCAAGAGATTAAATTATAATACATTAAATTATAATGTATTTGAGATTGAAAGCTTTTTTAAATTGGGAAAGTTAGCTCTTTGTGAGAATATCTGTTTTCTATGATGAGACTTGGTGCAAGCTAATTTTCAGATTATTTGCTGAATCAACTATCAACTAAAAATTATTCAAAAATTATATATTGATTTTAATTTGGCTTAAGCTATAAATTCTACCCGTAATGTAAAAATCTGTAAAAAGCAGGTAAAATACAGACCTGTTTGGAGTGCAACTCGACTGAGGCTTTGCTTGACTGCGAGATGGCAGTGGCGTTGGGATCGATGGCAGAGCCCAGCAGTGCA
>JAQGBE010001040.1:0-12934 GCA_034698225.1 Scheloribates latipes | reverse complement strand
CCAACATTACCAACATTAACATTAGCATTGCCTCCAATGATGGAATGCAATCCGAAATACTGGTTCACAATATTTAATGTCTGACTTTGAAGAGTCTAACTCTTGTGCTGTGCGATGCGATGCCAGATGTGAATCGATGTCTTCCTTTTTATTTGATTTTCACTGCAATTATTTTTTTAGTTCACAAACTTCTTGACTCATAAATGCATTTACACTACAAAAGAATTACAACCATTTCGTAAAATGTTTTTCAACACTTCACTCATTCCTCTTCTGATGGATGCCATTCCTTACCAATGCTTTTGAGTGCTATATCTCTTCATTGAGAGCCAGAGTCAGACTGAGAGCCGAAACCGAAATTTGTTCTCAGTTCGAGACAGAGGGGAACCGAACCTATCTGTCCGTAAAACATCATTAATCTATCTAAAAAGCTAATCAATCGAAAATGTTTGCTCGACTTTCTTTAAAATCTCAGCCTTTCTCTGCATTGACTGCACACAACATCACTCTATTTATCCCTCGAGAGAATCAAAACACACTCCGAACGCTGTGCCGAACGCCATCCCCGCCCCCAACCCCTGCCCGACCGTCTCGATCATGGATTCAAAGATATTAAACGAGTAAAACCTAATAAAACATAAATATTTGCGTAAAACTGTTTTCACTGCAAATGGCAAACAGAGGCCCAAAAAGAAAATAATGATAAGCGATGCCAATCGTTGCCAATCAAAGAACTCGTTGACATCAAATATAGCGGTCGAACCGAACCTTTCGGCCAAATTGATTGGAATTCCTTAACTGTTTTCTATGTTTTCTATTCCTTTCCAATTAGACAAATGAAAGGAATGGCAGACCTCTTCGCAGCACAAACAGCGCCGATCAGTGATCACATCAAATGACATTAAAAGTGGTCCAAACAAATTAAAACTTGGTCCCAATCAGACATGGCCAGAGGTATCAGCCCGAGGGCGGTCTCAGCCTAGTGGCTCATGAAATGGCTCTTCTCATTTGGCTCGACTCACGCCCTTTGACTGTCATTTCCGACAATTTTCTCCTGAATTCTGTCGATTTAGAGGGAATTCAATTTGATATGAGTTGGGATTCAGTGACTGACCCGTCACTCACCAGACGTGTGGCCACTGCTCGCCGTCTCTGGGTTTGTGTCAACTCCGAGCGAATGCAAAATAATTCACTAATTAAACGGAGAAATAATTGGCAATTAATTTGATTTAAAAGACACAAAATTAACAGTTTTTGCGATAAAAATAAGTCTTCGCCTCTAAAGTCCCTAATTATTGTCGTTGCGATCGTTCGGAACCAACGATTTCGGCGAACAGTTTTCGCTCACACAAAGTGAACTCAAATTAAAACTTTAAACTTTAAATCCGTTTTAAATGTCTATTAAATAATTTCTCAGTTTCTAAACGGATATCTGTATTCAGATCTGATTTATTGGTTCGACTCTTTTGAAGCCTAACTTTTGATTTTGTTTGTCTGTCCACTGCAGGCAATAATTTGCATCTTGACATATAAATAAGCCAATCTTAGCTAGTCAACTTTTTGCTGCTCACTTCAAACAAGAGATTAGAGATTTTTAATATCAGTAAAAGTTTTTAGAAAAGCTGCAAGAGCAAACAAAAAGAAGTAGCAAGTTGGTCTTAGCGCACGTCACTGGGGATCTGGAGGCGCAGAACCAGCTCTGGTGGTGACCACAGCGATGATGAACGAGCAGAACTCGTTGCGAACACCGCTCGACCGGCACTTCGCTGTAGGACCCGAACGATTCATTACTAGCGATGATATCGTTTAAGGAAATTTCGATTAGAAATGTCCAAAAATGGAACTTTCAATCGGAGTGAGAGAATAGTGCGCATAATTTGGACTTATCTGACCAAGATTATCGCCAAAAACCGCATTAATTACATGCATTTGGGTAACCAATCAATTACTGATCGCTGATCTCCATTGGAATCTACTCTGAGGTCAGGTTTCCATTACTGAAAACAGTTTAACATCGAAACGGTTTTAAAGTCAAAATAGAATTGAAATAAGATATTAATTCCCAAATCAGTCACTCGTTTGCCTAAAATGACACAAATTAACACATCTGTCGGTTCAGACATTGCAGACATTGCATTGAACACTGTTATCAATAGCCCGTTCATTGACTAATGCTTTCTTAATTATACGATAATTATTCTTAATTTAGGGCCACTTCTCGCCACCGAAATGCATGGCATTTGTCGTTTTGAGAAACAGATTTTGTGATAAATATTTTGATTTTCTGCTATAAAAATGTTATTTTTATGATCCGAACGCAGAGCTAATGTCAAATAAAAAGGCTATGAATTACAAAATTTATTTCTGTTCAATAAAAAAGTAAAGTAAAAGGAAAATATCTAAACCCGAAAACCGAAAATGCATTTTGAATGTCATGTCTTTTAGCCGATTAGATGTCGTTGAGTTTAACGCATGGCTTAATCATTTAAATTAAATCATCGCTGCCAACAATGATTATTAAGCAATGAATTATCAATGCAAAGCGCTCACAATGGGCTACAATGGGCATTAGGCAGTGGGATAGGCCTGAGAATTCGCGCCGCAGCCCTAATCATCCTTACTTACTCTCAGTCTTACTCGAGTGTGTGTCGTCTCTGCTGTAGGTTTTCCTATCAAAATGTAATTTTTAAAATCAACGAAGACTTGACCTAAAATTGTGTTCCACTCATACAATGATATGATATCTAAAGGCAGCGCAAAAATAATGAACATATGATGAGCACTGAGGACAGCACTTCATGTGTGGTCTACTGTTTACTCGGCGCACGAAGAATATATACTTTCCGACTCTATGCCGAGAATACAATAGGGTTTGCCTTCAAATCCGTTAATGATGGCTGAGATGACTGCAAAAAAGTATATATGAAAATGAAAAATAAAGAAATGCCTGCCCTGTGCTGTGCTGTGCTGTGCAGTGCTTACCCATGTCATCAGACCAGGCCTTGTAATAACAATGTTTGGATGGGAACGAGTGTCACATCAGAGCTCTAATTAGTTTATTATAATTGAAATCTCTGAGACTTTTTTGCGAAGTCATTGAGCAGAGGATGAAAACGAAAACCGCATTTCATATATCAGTTTCTAAACTAATATTATCTGACTTTCGGTTCGATTTTATGGCTGAGGGACGAGAGAGAAGACGAGAGAGATTGGCTGCTCTGACACCTATTGACTGGTCTACTGGCTCTCAGTAGCCAAGATGACAATCTGAGATAAGGCTAACCTTGGTGGTGGCAGCAGCTATTTGATCAATTTGATCTAGCTCAGCTCAGCTCTGCTCAGCCCTGCTCTTGTAAATAATGGAATCAAATCAGACTTTAATGAAAATTCTTTGCATCTCTCAAGTATTGACTCGACGTTCGTTGAATACACAGTGAATACACTCTCTTTTGAGTCGAATAAATGAGATTAAATTTTGAGAGCCTTTCAAATATTTCTCGACTAAAGACTCGAAAAGTTCGCGAATAATAAGTAATAAATTATTCTTTAGTTATAAAGTCATTGAAAAAGAGAGACAAAAATAAATTGCAATACAAAGTAATAAAAAGCAATTCTCACAAAAGCAATAACTTTTGTTTTGTCTGTCTTTCACTGTATTCGAGAATTACAGCGAAGAATTCGGTAAAATAAGTCAGACTTTAGACTTAAAGGAAAAAGTTTTCGCCAAAAGAGATATATTTGGAAACTGAGGCCAAATGTTTGAGAAATTCAAATGAGATTTGCATCAAATGTGTATAAAAATTCATGTCTTCGGCACTGAAACAAAAATTCATTTTATGTATGCGTTTGGCGTCTGAAGTGATAGTCGGCGGGGGTTTTGCTCTGGACTTGGAATCAGGCGTTTCGTTAACAGTGTGTTTCCAAAAGCGTATTATTTCGTGTATTAAATGATAACAATTTTAATGCTATTATTATTTCGTTTCTAAGTATTAATTAAAATATGTATCCAATAATTATAGACTTTTGTGGGCCGGCGTTGGGTCCGATCGGGCGAGCAATGCATCAAATAATTAATCGGTTATCTCGTTGTTAGCGCAAAAATAAGATAATTATTACTATTATTATTAATAAATTTTGATTCCTTCCGAGGCTTTTGAGCCAATCATTGGAATTGGATTTTGTTTATGTGACCGAAAAATAAAAATCAGATCTCATTTAATCTAAACCTTATATAACAAGTTGACAGCACAGGGAGACTGAGTCCAGGCCTTCGTTCGGGAGATTACTTTTTTTTGGTTCCTATTATTAATAAAATATATATTAAACGAATCGCAAAGAGGTTTACATAACGTTATAGACGTCTATTGGCGACGACTCACTCGAAATCCTATCATTCATTTGGCGCACAATTTTATTAAACAATTGTTTTTGTGTATTGAATCGAAAACATTGTATTAATGAAGTGAAGCAAAAGCTCATTATATGCTCGCCAGTGATGTCGAGGCACAAAAAAGATGATTGAATAATAAAATTATTGAAATTATTCGCTTAACTAATAAGTTTTTGGATGACTTAAAATCTCAATATAAATGGGCTTTTGTTTTGTTTTTACTCCTGTCGTGTCATTTAGTAATAATTCTTATGAGACAAGGAATGCATCGAAAGCATCGATTCCTTTGGCGCAAGGATTGAGACGAACACCGATGAGACGGGAAGAAACACTTCTTTTGCTTTCGCGTTCGCTGTGTTTCGCCATTGAAATTAATTTATCTTTTCGTGTATCAAATGGTCTCCGATTTTACATTTCACGCTTTTCAAGTTGATATCGATTCTCGGCAGCCGAGAGACAAGATATGAGCCGAACTCGACTTGAACTCAGTTGAGTGACTGAGTGAGTCGAGTGAATCGAGCGAGTATAGTGAGTAGAGTGAGTGAGGTCGTTTTGCAGTTTTCAATTTGGTAAATAATTAAATTTTCATTCCTTTCCAGTGTTTCTCAGTCATAAAATATGGATTGATTCCTGAAGGGAGAGATAGGGAGGGATGGAGAGGGTGAGAGAGAGAGAGAGAGAGAGAGAGAGAGAGAGAGAGAGAGAGAGAGAGAGAGAGAGACCGCTTCTCTTGATCTGACTCTTGGCATGTGATGCCAACTCATTATTCATTTTTGTTATTTTGCAAAATTGAATTCAAAGGATGTGTTTTTGCTCTTGCAATCGATGCGAATGTGTTTCTCAGATATCTCTTCGGAGTATAATTATGTTTATCGATAGGACTCGTATTTCATGAGTCGTGCAAATGATGACAATAGTGTTGATGAATGTGTCAAAAAATTGTAGCCATAATATTGTATAATAGGATAGTTTGAGGCACACGAGCGCTCATCTGTTCGCCTATTATTCGATATACGGCTAAACCAAATAATAAGCAATCAATCTTCCGAACGACGGAATATTCTGGCCCAACAAAAACAGGGGTTTTCACCGAACGGGCCATAAATTTGATACCGAAAACGAGAATTTGTTTTTAAGTCATTTCATTAATGCTTTTGCTTTTATTCTCCGAATGCGTTTAACTTTTATGACTTAACTCTTTTTAAAACAAAATTCAAATTAAAATTTTGTTTCGTTCGTAATCTTCGGAATTCATCTGCAATTCCAGAGTTCTATGACTTTTGGCGACGAGAGGGACGAGTCGTTTGCCGTTCGGCACAAACACATAGACCAGACTTAACGGCGGATTAGACGTCAAACAATGCATTTCGAGCTTTCGCTGCAAACCTTTTGCATCTAATTTATTATTCTATGAATAAGTGATTCGATCGACTGTTTAATTAATTATTTATGGAAATGTATTTCACTGTAAATATTTATTCTGATGCTTATTGCATGTTCATCGCCGACGTGTCCTCACATCCCAAGAGAAGCACAATTCGGAGGCCGACTATTCGCCACTTATCGGCACAAATCAGCGCCACTTCTGCCAGAAGTTCATCACTGGATTAGTCGGCGAATCATATGCTCACTAAAAGCGATGCCATGTTTTGCGGCATTTAGTCGCCAAAACAAACTCTATTTGCGCTTCAATTACTTGGATAAATGAAAAATCAAATTACCAAATGTTAGTTTAGTCTAACTCACTCTTCCTGGTCCTATGCTGTGGCAAAACTTTCACAAATATGACATTTAAATAATTTTTCAATTATATCTATGTCTTATTTAATGGAAGAATTGGAACAAACAAAACATTAGCGCTGATAATAAAGGCCACAATTGATTGTAATAATCAGTTGCTGTGAATCATTGGCTTTTATCTGACGTCTAACACGAATTGCACGTTCGGTTCGGTTCGGTTCGCAAAGGAATAATAATAATTATTTCAATAATGGCTTTCATTTTCCAATTAACTCAAACATCATATCGTTTTGCGATCGCATTCATCGCATGCGAACAACCATTTCAATCGAGAGCTTCTCAACCGATCGCCAGACAGACATCACAGGCCATGAGTGGCGGCCATAACGAGAGAGGACGTCCTCACCGGTCGGCGCAACGGTTGCCAATGGGCCTGATTTGCATGGCATCGGGTCTTACCTGAGCCACAACTAGGTTAGGCTCAATCAATGCTAAATTTAGCTAATAATTACCATGATTAAGGAATTAAGGAATGCGAGCGACGAAACGCTAGCGATTGCAGCGGTTCATTGGCATCGGCAGACATCGCGATCCGGCGAAGAAGAATGCCAGAGACTGTGCTGAGACTGTGCTGGATGTACTAGTAACTAGATGATGGCGCAATGGTGCACAACTAATTTATTTTATTTAATCAAATCATTAAAAGCATTTTTCTATCCGACCCTCCAATGCCACCCAATTCGACGACCAGATTAAAGAATTTTTCTATAATTCTTCTTCAGGGCTGATAATTTGCAATTTGCAGGTTTAGGTCTGCACTCATGGAGTCAGTGCTCAGACCTATGATTAACAGTCTCTATGAATATTATTTTATTGAATACTTAATTAATACGAAATAATGCAAATAAAAAGCAAAATACTGGGAGTGAAGCGAATAATTTGCTCGACAAATACGGCCAACAATTTTTATATATCGCTTGTAATGCGGAATAAAAGTGCTTATAATCGGAACTTTCGTTACAACGTATTGTGTGCTCAAGGTTCTCCTCTCAATAATTAATTATCATCTAATTTAATAATTCTCGGCTGATATTTGCCGATTAGTCTTGTGCTCGATTATGCAGTTAATCAAATCAAATAAGAGGCATCGCTGCCACGCTAGCAAGCGATCAAGATTAATTTTGCACGAGTTTGTCGCACAGGGATGTCCACCACCTCTGCCACCACTGGCTCTGACAGTCGCGAAGCCATGAGAAACGACACGTCGTGTTCGCTCTCGTCCTCTAATCGGATCACAACAGATATGTTCAGGTATTTTATGGTTCGTAAAAATGACATTTCGTTTCGTATTCTTCACATAAACTTATAATACCTTTGGTTTTGTTGAACTCTTTTTTATGCGCGAAATCCTCTTTTTATAAGTTATTCTCGATTCGGAAAGAATCGGAGAAAAACGACTCTCGGTTTGAGATAATAAGACTAATAACGATAACGACAAGACTTTTCACGAAATACTTCTTCTCTGGTCTCTGCGAAAACGGAAAACTACGCGAAACACAGCGAAAGACAATACAAAGTAATTACTTTCTCATTGTTGTCCAATACTATTACACAAACCATTTGGGCTTTTTTCCAGAGTTAATACAATTTTCTGTTAGTCTGTCTGTCATTGTCTATTCATACCGTCATTAGAGCCGAACCTCTAATTCGATGGCATTGTGTCCGCAAATTACAGACCGATGTGAGTCCTGGACCTCTGCTCTTGTGCTACCTGTGCCGGGCCTTACGCCCGACTCATCCAATCATTGGTTACATAAACCAAAAAAACATAATATATTTTGCTTTGAATTTCGCCGAAAAATAAGTACTTTTTTGCTGAGATTGCGTTACATTTGATTGCATTTCCATAGCCTTTACCTTCACTTCCCTTATGTCTGACTTTTGTTCATATTTTTGATAACAGGTTTGCGATAAGTATTGCGGCGAATGTTATGCTATGTCTGAAGACATATGAAACACAAAAAATCAAATCCGAACTCAACTCCACTGATGCCAGACTCGGATCGTTGCAAATCAGTCCGAATTAAGTCTCACGTCGTCTCGCCTTTTGTGCACAGATCGAAGTGAAAACTCTTCTTCGCAGAAGAGAATTGCTGGCAATCGTTGGCCATTGAGTTGATGCCATCTCGCAGATGAAGGTCAGCGCCAATAATAGATCAAAATATAACATCCATTCTCGACCTGTCTCTCAAACACATGTTTCATCCATTAAATTATTATTAGCGAAATTAAATTTATTTAACTCAACAGACGAGAAACGTTTCCGACAGTCCATAGCCAACAGGATTAGCCGAGGCCTGACTGACTGAGAGTGAGTGAGTGAGTGAGCCAAACGAGCAAGACTATCAGGCTCCATCAGGCTCCATCAGGCTCTATCAGACACTACCAGCTCTATCAAGAGCATCGCATCGCACATCAGAGCCTCAACTCTATTATGTTTCACTCGAATCCTGTTCGAGTCAGTCGAGCGGTAGAGCCAAGTGGTGGCCGACAGTAGAGACCGCGGTCTGGAAACCCCTCCGAGAGATGTATTCGCGGAGAATATGATAACATTAGTTAATATCAAATGATATTCACATTAACAGAGTTCACACGTTTCTTATTTCATTCGATTTTTTCTCGCCTTCAAGTCATTTGATTTACGCCTACAAGTGTTACCTCTTATTAAATGCATTTCAGCGAAAGTTTTTCTCTATATTTATGGCTTTGGATATTAGACGAGAATATGATATAAAAGAATACTTTTATTGGAGACACAGATATGATATTAAATTGAAAGATAGCCTCAAACCAACACTCCTTTGCACTATATTCGGGTGATTTAGTCCGTGAGAGCAGATGAGAGATGAGATGAGATGAGAGCAGATGAGTGTTGGCTAGAATTGAGTCGGAATAGTGTTGCTTCCAATGAGTTCGGAATGAGTTGGGAATGTGTTCGAAATGAGTTTGAGTTTGGCTACTTTCGGCTGTGCTGTGCCAGAGCTGTGCCATCGCATCGGTAGGCCGACACATATGGAGCTGTGTTTGGCCGCAAGCGATTGATTGGGTTTATGCGGAGCGCCAGCACTACAGCACTGTTTGATGCACTCGTAATCGTATATAAACGACCGGTCCGTCTGTCAAACAGATAGAGAGCCGTAAAATTTTATAGCCATAGACAACGAGCCAAGGGATGAGTGAAAGATAGAAACTGCTGTCTCTCACTGCGGAGTCTCACTCCCAGACTCAGTCTCTCAGATCAAACTTTTTGTTGCTTTGACCGGAGACTGAGTTCGAGTTGAGTCGAGTCGAGTCTTTCGTTTGCATACATACTCTGATCAATAAATAAACAAAAGACACTTTCAGTCTTTCACTCGCAGAGACCAACAATTTTTTGTGCACCAGTGATGTGAATAGTGCTGTCATTTACTCCATTCACTCATCCCTATGAAGTCCTCCTCCAGTCTATCCACAGTTTTTTCCGACAGTGTAAACATTGTTGGCATCTCTTGGCTGGAGCTCTGTGTGAGCCATGCCTTGCATCGCATATTAGGCACACAAAGTATATATAAACTGGAATCCGAATTATATTCTCCGCCGTATTCCTCATATAATTCGGTGGAAGCGGTGGAAAGGCGTCGAAACCAGTGATACATTGGATTGGGATATAAATTATAAACGTTTTGATGCATTTCTGGGCAGAAAATGATTTTTCTGCCACCAATCGGTTGGCAGTCATATCGAGTGTACGCTTATGTAAACCCGAGGCCAACGGTTGGGTCTGTCGAGTCGTGTTTGCCTCAAATTGTGTTTACTCTGATCAAGTGAATCGAGAAATTGGCCAAAAGATGATAAACTGCTGCTAATTAATCATATAATGCATTGCATTGGTCTCAACACTACCAGAGCGGAGGCCCGGGTCTGGACTGGGCTTCCAATCAACACAATTATGTGTTTATGTTGTTTTAGATTAGACGCGATATGAATTGAAAATTGTTGCCCAGAATGGCCTCTAATGTGGCGAATAATACGATTTTCGATTCATTTGTTTTGTTGCCAACAAAACAGTTTTAGTTTAAGGTTTGTTGGGTTCAAAAGGTTTTAATTTTATTAACAGATATTATGCAAAGGAGTGCCTAATATTGGGCTCAATGTGGAGACGGAATTCAAAACAAACCGAACCATTATTTTAGTGATTATTGCATCAAAATTACAACAATAATGAGTTCAATATGTGTTCCGTTCTATAAATAACAGGCAATGAGTTTTTTGAATAGGAGAGAGAGAGAGAGAGAGAGAGAGAGAGAGAGAGAGAGAGAGAGAGAGAGAGAGAGAGAGACCAAATTGAATAGAAGATAACAATCGAAACGATATTCAAATAATAGTTTACTTTTTTGTGGCAAATAACACATTAGAGTTGATCGCAGAGAATGCCAGTGATAGTCATACAAAAGGCAGACATTTCTTCCTGGATATAAATTCTGGAGCGATATAAACGAAAATTGTATTTTAATACAAAAAAGTTATATAATATTACGTTTATTACGAGTTTGATATCAAACAAAGTCTATATAATAAAGGTTTGTATGTATGAAATGTGAGTGAAATGCGTTCATAAATTGAAAATTGCTGTCTGTCTGGCAGTCGACTCAATGGTCCGCCTTTTAATTCAGAGTCGGAGACCCGGCTAACAGTGGTTTGAAAGCCGACTCGATTTTAATCAGTCTCTTACGGCGACACCCGTGCGATGGATCCGATGGATAGCTCTTAATTCAATTAGTTCTCTGTTTACTGTTTTGTCGATAAAAGCAAAGGTAAATGACTAACAATTGTTTGTCTGCGCTCTAAGACTGAGCTAACAGTCAATTGGATTTGAGTTCCCGATAGGCAGCAGTCGTGACCGACAGTCAGACCCTAAGTCACTTCAGACATCGCGTAAAAAGTTGTTCGCAAACCCATTCATATTGTGTTGGCTAAGCCACACATCCCATACAATCCCATACAATGAACTTCATTATACACTCAATCTATTTCGGAGCGAAAATTGTTGAATAACTGTCCGACCCTTGCAGGAGAGACCAGACCACACATGCCATGTGCCCACCGGTAGCACTCATGTGTAATATTCCATTCCATTCCTCTCACTCTTTAGACGTCAAACTGTGGCTAACATTTGGCGATTTTCACCAATGAATTTGTCATTTCTCAGCTCTGACACCAATTTTGAGGTCGAATCCAATTTTGAGTGTTTTGAACAATAGGTTTGACTGACAAGAGATTACCGATTGTCTGATCAGTTCTGCCCATTCGTGACATGTTTTGACATTTTGTTTAAATTGCTTTGGATTTCAAATTCATTTAACTTTTTCTCTCTCAAACAATCCACTCGTTTAGCCTTAAGTAGGAATCAATTTTGCGAATCTGATCGGCAAAACCCAACATTGACTTACAATGAGTAATACGAATGACTGATTATGAGTCAGTCGATCGATACAACAATTTTAATTAAGTCCAAACTTAACATGGCAAATGGCAAATGGAACAACTGTTCACACAGGCAAACAACAAGAACAAGCAGACAAATCAGACCGACCAAACCGACCAAACAGACATTGGTAGCAAATCTGGTTTGAGTCTAGTTGTCTGTTAATTACGACTTTTATGTGTTTCTACTTTATTAGACAATAATTTATTGCAAATCTCAAGACATTGGCTCCGAATTGAATGTCTATTGGAAATTGTCGTAAAGCGTTGGTTCGGGCGGACCCACGAACAAGATTAATGAGAATCTCTCTGTTGGATACGAATAATACAATTCGTATACGCTTTTCAAGCAATCCGAAGGCCCAACCAATTCATAAGCGATTTGGCGTTTGTGCCAAAAATTATTTCCATTTCATTGTTCGTATGTCTGGTGACAGCTCTCAGCCCTCTCTCTGTCTGCAGATCTTCACCGGAATTATTATTCTCTTTCTCCTCACCAGATATTGCACAACAGTTTCCCGCAAACTATCGCCGCCAAAGTCTGGCCGTAATCTCCTCTTATCAGCTGTTAATTCAATTCAATTCTCACAGATTGATGGCTCAATACTTTCATCCACTTCTGGATCTAAATATGAGATAATATGAGATAATTATCGCATTTTTAGTCATTTTCCAGGAATTAATGATTTTAATGAACTTTTTTGTCTCTCGTTTATGGCATAACGCGTGCAAAGCATAAGCATTATGTAAATTATGAATTTGCTCGCCATAAGAGTGAAAACTGTGAAGAGCTGTGAGGAATGGCTGAGCACTCGAGTCGAGCGTAATCTAATCAAATCAATGAACTGACTGCACAACACATTATTTATCGCTGAAGTGACAAATCTTTTAATATAATCAGAAAATGCATGCCTTCAGACAGAGTGGGCCTAACAGTGGAACAGTGGGTCGAATGGCAATCCATTACCGAAAGATGTGTTCACTAAGGCATCGGATCATTAATAAGTGAAGTTTTGATGCGATTCCGGAGCCAAGCATTGCATTCATAATCTACTACTTGTAATACTTGTGGAGCAGTTGTTGTGCGTCCGTTCCGTCTTGTGTTGGCAGACAATTGCCATTCCTATCGTCTTAGCCAAGCAATTGATATAATTTGCTTCAAACCTAATATACATTCGCAATGGTCTCACATACATGAAACATGTATGAAACGAGAAATTGTAGTCAATTTTCATTTTGTGCAGCGATGTTAAGGCGTTTTGAGTGCGAGTCTGTGTGCGT
>JAQGBE010001039.1:0-12935 GCA_034698225.1 Scheloribates latipes | reverse complement strand
ATGATCACCAAGATAGTTTGTTGGCACCGGTTGGCAATTGTCCGCATCGGCTCATCTGACAAACGATCTAGTTAGTAGCTGTGTTGGTCGATAAACATTTAGTTAATGTACCGATAAAAGGGCTGATTAAAAGTCGATTGATTATTGAGCTTGGTGATCAAGATTTATGGCACACACTATCCTAGCAAAGAGTGCGAGAGTGAGACGCGTTTTATTGAATTAGGAACCGATATAACCATTACGACGACTATTGAGGAGTTGCAAGAATAAAAGTAGAAAACCTTTTGGGGGAGAGAATGAGAATGCGATTCATTGGCGCTCTTTATTATTGCATTAGTTGTTGTGTCTGTGCGGACACGACATACCAGTATTTGACGACTCGATTGTCTGCTTCGGACGACAAAAGGCGACCGAATTTCGGCGTCTAATTTGCGTTATGGCTCAGTGTGTGAGGGCTGTGATGGGGAAGAGAGTGCGAGGAACGGGAGGGGAGGGGACGGACACGGATCGCGATATGGAAACAAGAAATCAAATATTCGATTCACATATACATCATTGACTAATAAAAAAATAGCTCACAATCGCAGTGAAGGCCTTAAAATTGAGTTTTGGCTCCACTTTATTGGGCTGATAGTGAGGACATAATTCTATCAAATTCTGCGAACAATTTTTTGTTCACTGCCTTTCGCACTGAACTGGACTTCGCCACTGAAATGGAGAATAATTTGCACTCAATCTTCAAATTGAATCGAATCGAGGCTTCAATTGAAGCTTTCACTCGAATGGCAATAATATTTTGGAGCGAAATATGAAAGCAAAATATCATAAATATATAAATAGCGAACAAAATTTCAATAAGATTTTGGTCGACGACTACACAATTCAAACAAAGTTTTCCACTTCCCTGACCGGAGACTGGCTATTGATTGCTCTGAACGAGTGAAAAATGACCATGATTGTCGTTTGTGGTCTGGCTTTGGCTCGTTTTGGCTGTTGTCGACGTGCTTGATCGTTCAATTGACTCATGCTCACTTGGCGGCCAATAACTTGATTACCTATGGAGTGGTGGCCTGTCAGCGGGCATCATCATGCAAATTTACGACAGACCCAGGCTTTAGTCATAACGGGTAGCCTCGGGTCCGCCTTTTTATTTGCGAACATAAGTTAATAAATGGAGCGATAATTTGGACGATAAAACAATTTTTATATACGCATCGCATGTCTATCGCCTCTAAACCAAGTGCTCCCGAAAATCGTATAAAAAGTTATTCATTGCCAGTAAAAGTGATGTCAGACCAGCAGTGATGGCACACCACTGACGGCACACCACTGCCAGTCAGTCCCAGTCAGACATCGATTCACTCTATTGACCGAAAATGAATTACTGGTCCGCCAAACGAGTCGTCAATAGAAGTCATTGAATGAGTTTTGCCAAATCCTGTGGCGCACCACTCGTATTATCTCGAATTGTGCCTAGCTACTATCGCATCTGAGCTTTCTAATTATGGAATAGAGTTAGTTTTGTATATAACAAAGTCGACCAGATCAATTCCGGCACTGTCTTACGTAATGGAAGCCAAACTCAATTATGAGAATATCATTATTTGTTTAGAGAAATCTTAATTATCATAAAAATGAATATAATTTTTAGATAATGTGCGCCAAAACTATGAAATCTTACGTTCATTACGAGTCGAGTCGAGTCAAGTGATTAGTGGTCTCTTCGCCACTGACTTTAAATGACAATTGGCGTGACTTTTGCCAATCAATTCTGGCCAACGATATAATACAACAAATCATTGGCCGATAGAAAAAAAGTTATATTCAAAAAACGGAAAACAAATATTTGAAGTTTGAGTTAATCGCACCGATATTTTCCGTGCACACAATGGAAGCACTTGGTAGCTGAAATCTGTTGGCAATTGATCGTCCAAGTTTATAAATGCCATAACATTATCGGTTTAACTGAATCAAAATGAAAAATTCATGACTAACTCATCCGATTGTAGGCAATGCTTGAGATGAAAAGCAATTTCTCTATTGATTGCCTGTATTTCTCATTGATTGCTGAGATGTCTCTATAGAAGAGCGAGTCTTTGGTGCCAATGACTTGAGGATCAATTGCATGGATCACATTCTCCATAAATTAGCGATTGACCACGATCAATATCCCGGCCCTCTTTTAATTTGCTCTGCGTTTCGGACCATTATTAATGTTCTGGCATTGATTGTATTGCACACAATCCTGGTAATTGACAATTTCAGTGCAATTTAACGATAAGAGCAAACAATTTCATAATTTAAGTGTCAAAAGCAGAGCACAAGACGTGAAAAATTGTTGTGCCGTTCGGTGTGTTGTGTTGTGTTGTGCTGTGTCGACCACTTTTGGCCCTTTTGGCTCACGAGAGGACAGGCAGACAGACATAAACACTGGGGACTGATTAAAAAGTATATTACAAGCAATGATAGCAATTGGTTGGTCAGTGCTCGAGGACTGGTTGTATGTCCGGGGCTCTACAACAACGAGTGACGGACAGTCGTGTCGTCCAAACATTGCTTCCAGTCATATATCCGATCCGTTATTAATCGGCAAATAATTGATAATTTTTATAACCAATTGTCGGACTCTTATGCTCTCAGCACAAGACCTGGCGATGAATGGCTTTGAGACGAAACCATTTGTCATCTAATTGATTGATTAATGAACTTTTCGGCTCTTGTTGTTAGTCTGGGCTGTGGTCTGGCGGCCGAGGATAGGGTTGGCTCACAGGGAGAGACCGAATGTGCGAAAGAGTTTGAGACAGACATAACAAATAGGTCTGAAACCAAATAAGAATAAGAAATTTTCGGTTTGATTAATGATAGGAGAGATGAAAATTTGCTAGAATTGCTTGAGACGCTCGAAATTGGAAACAGACCTAGCTAAATCAAGTCAACTCTATTAACATGCTAAGTGTTGTTAGTTAATCCATCTAAAGTGGCAGCGAATCAATTGTGAGTGCCTTGATCAATTTAGTGCCACGGCTTGGAGACTATTGATTGCGTTGCGCACTCAATTAGGAGACTCAGGTTATAGCCAAAACTTAACAAGATGATAGAATTTTGGGCATTGAATTCTAGATACCAATTGAGTCAATTATTTTCGATCGCTTTTCCGGCCATTGATTGTGATTCTCGTTTCATTTATCTCGTGATTTGTTGTGCGAAAGACATGTATTTCATAACAACAAAACACCGGACAAACAATCAATGCTTCGAATGGTATCGAAAAATAAAAGAATTTCTATTAAAACTCGAGTTATTTTTCAATTTATATTTAGTCCTCGATTGGAATGAAAAATAAAAACTTTCGGCAATTTTCTGGATTTTTGTTCAGATAATTTGGTTCTCGAATAATATTTGTGGAATTTTTGCGGCTCTGGTCTGACCTCTCCATCCGTTGGCCATCTCTTACCCGAACTTCTTAACGAGTAATTCGTTTGCACTCTTCGCTCGTCTTTCAGTTGTATTGAGTACTACCGAAACCGTCTGTACGTCTAAACGACACCAATTTTTTCGGTTCAGATTCTCTAAAATATTGACTCAAATGACAATTCGATAACTGAAATTGGCTTGATCATGCTTCATTTTGTCGAGCACAGTGGCACAGCCAGACAGTGATCTCGCTTATTCAGACAACTCGTTCGGGGAGAGAGAAAAGACAAAAAGAGTGGAAACGTTTGGAGAGTTTAATTCAGAAAAGACTAAAAACCACAACATTTTTGTTTGCGATAAAAAGCGAGCGATTCTTTCGGATTCATTAAACATGAATGGGTTATAAACGGGGTTATAGTGGAGTCGTTTGCCTGGGAATCAAAATCCAGAGATAAAACAGTTCTCTCTTTCTTTCGTTCAATTGATTAGTTTGAATGAAGAAATGTCGGAAACAAATACAGAGATTATTAAAAATTAAACGCAAACTAAGGCTTAGTTTTTGTATTCACTTTATTTGACATTTTTCTTATTCAATGTTTATACTCCACTCCGGAGAACAAAACCAAACAATTTGTTAAATAATAAATTAAATGTTTGTTCACTCGAATCACTCATCGGATTGAATCCTCGGGTTTAACCCATTCACTGAAATGTAGGCCAAACGCTAAGACACTGGACGTTAAGACATGTTTAAGAGTGGACACGACTTCGCGACTCTTAAAATATTTGTTAATTTGATTCAATGAAAAAATGCAAAATATAATTATCAAAATAAATAGCGGATGGTGGGACAATCAAAAATAGATTTTATCCCTAGCTATTAACTTACTCATTTCATTAGCAATTCTTCAGTTACAGTTTGCATACAAAAGAGAACACATTGAAAATGAAAAACATAGGAATTATATCTCTACTAAATCATAACAATGGACTACTCGCGAGATATTTTGAATTCATTTAAGTTGTAACAAGCAAAATTCAACATTCAAATTTATGGCCAAGTTAAATTTCTTGTTGTTTGTCTCGCGATCAGTCATTCCAATGTCGCATTGTCTGGTCCGGCGAGTTATGAATCACACGATTCCGTCAATACGTTTATTAATATGATATGCAAATACCAGTCGGGAAACAATTCTCCGCGGCTTTCAGTCACCGCTTTTAGTGCATTGAATTTGAAATTATAATATTCTTCAGGAATAATATTCGCGAAATATAATACAATAAATAACATAAAAGACCACGAATTGAGTCTAATATAAAAAGGGGTACATATTCTCAGTGATTAGCTTTGACTCGACCGACAAATTTGTGTTTAATAATTGGCAATAATTGCGATGAGCTTGGTCATCTGGGGATTGAGCTTTGTCTCCCCTTTGAGTGTAATTTAAAATGATCAAGATATGAGCATTGATAGTCCAATGGGAAATATATGTCTGACTCTATTCAATTTTATTTACAATTCTATATCGCTTTTTATTCTGATCTAATTTGGTTCTTGCAAAAGGAAGAAAAGGAGCTTGCATTCAATTCAACAGTGAATTCAATTTATCACCAATGTCAAATGGAAGTCGAGCTCAGATTTATTGCACAGACTGGAGCTCTTTAATCATAGATAAATCCTAACAGCAATAGATTGAGCGACAATATAGACAAGATGAATCGATCGATACCTTGCTCATCTCATTGATAACAAGCAACTCTTCTGTATATGAATGGCATTAGTAATCATTGGAAGCTATGCTGAGATTCTTTGGGCCATTTGTGGCACTAATTCCGGAGAACAAGTACTTTAATAATAGACTAAACTAATGATAATACTCTTGGTATTTGGCCTTTTGCTAGAAGTGAACAGGAAATTGGTTCCAACAACAGTCTTGGCTATTGTGCCACTGGTTTAAGATGTGTGCAAAGGATAAGTGGCAAACATGTGCTTCACTTTCCACGCCATTCCGTCTCATCATCTCATTGTGAGCTCAAAGTTGGCAGAGTTTGGGCTCAATCTGGCGATGATTTAAAATTTTTCGGTCCAATTACGAGTCATCGCAATTGGCTGTTCAGTTGTGTGTCGGTTGGGTTGGGTTGAGTTCAGTGGCAGCGATGATACCAACGAATAACGACTTTTATATAAATATATTTTGAGTCCTCACTAAAGGATTGTAACATTGATTGCCATCCGAGTGAAGACAAGAACAGTTAATAGGCCTCAAGGCGTTAGCGTTGGCTATCGATTGCAGTGATGCGGGACTCGACTCAACTCGACTCCCATTCCTATTCAAACATAAAACGGTTTCTTCACTCCAATGCATAGCAATGAGTCCGCCAATCGATTCGACATTATTCTGACAATACTAACAATATAAGCTTGATAATTTTATAATGCTTTCAATCGAATCCAAGCAAAATCGATAATATTTCCAACCTCTTGTGGCAAGGTTTTAAACTGCTAGATACAAAGTATGAGTAAATTGTATAATATTTTTAATTGAAAGGGATTTAAAATTGTCTACACCTTGCACCTTTGCAACACTAAGAATGACCGAGTACACGTAAATAGACCTTACTATTGACCATTAGGCGCCAAAGCAGTATATCTGATGAGTTTGTTGGCCTACCATAAGACACTGTGAAGAGTTAATTTGTCTCAACTAATAGACATTATTTTGATAGCATGGTCAGTACAAATGATTATTAGCTATTAGAACTATTAGTGGCATTAGTAGCAAGGTAAATGGTGAGTGGCATTTAAGCCAAATTGCTATTATATGAGTAGTGAAGGCAGGCTTTTGTTACCTGAAATTGAATACTGAATAATAAAATTATTTTATAGTACGTATAGTTCTCCGGGCATTGGTTCAAATGATATAATTATGTTAATAGCATTTGAAGCATAATTTTATTTAGTATACCATAACATGTATATTGAGGCCCATGTTATAGCCATACATAGCCGGGTTATATTGGCAATAAAAAGTGCTAACACTCGGCCACTACTGTTAGTATCGCAGCGTTAGTATCGAAACAATTTTTATGTTATATCTCATTAAATAATTAAGTTTATTAATAATTTAAATGCGCTAGGTAGTCGCACTAAATTACTCGTGACATTTACTGGATGTGAGCCCGTTCTTGGCCATGATTTATTGATAGCAATAGCAACTGTGCAATAGTGTCCACAATTGTTTTTCTTGTGTTCGATATAAACTAGGGATAAAAGGGATTTTGACTAGTTATATCTTGCCAAGTTCGATTTTTATATTACAAAATCAGCAAGATATTGTCGAGCTTCATCCAATTAGATGAAGTCAATATAGCCAAGAAAGGAAATAAATTCTTTACTTCTGGTTAAATATTAACTTTGATTGCAACCTGCATAAGGAAATGCATTGCCTAGGTGAATTCAATTGTGTGCTCTGGTGAGAGGTGTTGTCCATTAGTTTGATTCAATCGATAGCCTATAGGCGGAGATTGTCTGCTCTTCACAAACAAATTCATTAGACATTAGGTTAAGAAAGTAAGCGCTGAGAGGATGAGTGCCAACAGATTTGTTGTCAGCCCAAGTCTAGAGTCTAGACAATGAAAGAGCTTGATCCTTATTTAATAATATCTATTGTCGGAAGAGCCGGGAAGGGAGGACAGCGTCTTGCAAACAGCAAACGATTTAAGCGAATATTTGATCCAAGATTATTGTTTTTAAAAAACTGTTTGTTTTGGAGTTTAATAGAGAATATAAGTCAATAAAGTGGATGCGATTGGAGTGGAGTCGAGCGGACTGGACGTGGAGTGGAGTGGCCTTAGCGGTCAATATATACGTATATTTCTGAACGATTGACCACCAAAATTGAAAATAGGAAATATAGAATAAGAAGGAATTTGGCGAATATATCGATAGCACAGCGATATATAGCGATGTGAAGCACAAAAACACTGAGAAATAACAAATTGTGAGGAAAATAACATAAGATTAAGGAATGGGAAACGAAATCTGCGCTAAGATATGGTGCCATCGATTGCGCGGATAAACGAAACAAAATTCAGGAAAAACGCTAACAAATCAAACTTTTTCTCTTTCTCTCTGTGTGTGTATGTGTGCCGACGAAATTGATTTTATTGTATTATTCAGTTTTAAAGCTCCGATATTACTCCCGCACAGTATCTCCCGTTGTCTCCCGACCGCTCCCACACCGGGAGATCTCTTTCTGCACACTATTTGTAATACAATTTATTCGCTGAAAAATCTCCGCCAAATCTAAAGCAGAATAAATGACTGCCTTTTATTGATATATTTATGTATCATATTTTGGATGAGTAGAAGAAAAGACTCATTTCTTATAATAGATTCTCATTTGGCTCTCTTAGGAAAGATCAGAACCAAGTTTATAATGGGTCGGCCAATAATGTCTGGCCTACAGTCGGCAGCCGATATTTGGCGGCACAAACAGCACAGACAATAAAACTCAAAGCACTTCTTGTGGCAGACATTTGTCTGAATTTGACGATAGGTCCTAATGATTGACGTAGTTTGCGATAACTCTTCATTTGATTTCTCCCTGGCAAAGTATCTAGGCTCAAATTCCAACAACCAATTTATACCTTCATTAATCTTCTATTCGCTAATATCTATTGACCAAAAACATTGCGGTTTTTAATACAATTTGCTTATCAGTGAGTCGTTTGAGGCGTTCAGAGAAACAGAGCATTAGATTAAAAGTTATTTTCAATTCTCTGTGCATTGTTTGTCGGAATCCCTCCCTTCGGGCCCAATGACTAATGACATCGAAATGGACATCACTTTCAGGCGAATTCACACTATTTGTAAATTCAAATCAAAAGCCGACACAAAAATTTTGAGTCCATATTAATATCCATTAAGTTGAGTGAACGCAACGTTTCGGACACAAAGTTATTAATAATTAAAATGCATTTTTGCCGCACATTATGTGCCACACAATCGACTGATAGAGACATTGCTCGGTGTTCTCTGTTCTGGCAAATGGCGAACACATCTCCACGAGAATGACCTCAACTGGCAATTTGATAAATCGCTTTGAATAACAGGCACTAAATCCCTGGAAAATAAGAAAGAATTTCTTACTCTTTATTGTTAACTGAATTTTTTGTCGCACCGAAGACAATATCTATATATCTATATAGAGGGCCAATAAATCAAATTTAAAGATGAGCTTCGAGTCAATGGCCTTTGGCTTCTCGCTTATCTTGACAATTCAATTTATGGATCGCAATCTAGACCATTTATTAACTCACCAATTATTGACTGACAAAAAAATTGTTGATTCGATAAAAGAGAGTTGAATTTAATTTGTGTTAATAAACGAGTTAAATGTTATCGGAATATATTGTATGGTTTGGTCGGACCGGAGCCGACGGATCAGATCAGACATGAGTGGAAAAGCCTATTCTGAGGTCAGACACAAAAAACTTTTTCCTATTCTTCTCTTTCGTCTCTAAACTTGTCGTTCAATTCAGGCATAAAACTGTGTGTTTAAGTAAACCAATGGTTGGCATCTGTTTTGGTCCCACAATACTTATCATAATTATTATATTTCTTTTTGCTTTCTCTCCCTTTCTGTGTGTGTCGTCGGTGTAGTACAGCGTTTGCAACAATTCACTGATCGAAACAAATTCGTCGCTCGTATTGATCTCAGTCTACATAAACAGTGTCTCAGACGAGGTATTAGCAAAACAACTGCCCAGATGCTCATTACCTTGACCAATTAGACCTTAATGGCTAATTTACCAGGTGGAAATGACGATGGAGAGCTTGGTCATCGTCCAAGTGTCGCATGTTTTTGTTCGGGCGGTGAAAATATTGCAATACTAGCACTAAATAAACACTACTCTAAGCAATAATTGTAATCACTGTTCAACTAAAAGCAGAGAAAAAAAATTAATTGCTTTTTGCGACCAATGTTTTTACAATTTACTGGATATTCCTGTAATTCTTGATTCGAGTCCAGATTAATATACTATTCTAGACTATTCTACATTGATTTAGCTTGATTTCAGCTGAAATTTAGTTCCTTGTTGAGCTTGGTAGGAGTATTAAGGAGTATAGTAAACTTGGTAAATAAATTGGCTAGGATGTGATGTGGGCAAATATAATATCGACCAAATTGAACAAGAAACGAAACTTAGAAGATATAAAATCAAACAATAAGATGTAGAAAAGAGGATAAAGAGTGGCAAGATTAGGAAAAGCTGACTGGCAACACGAACAGCATAAGAAGCATGGTGAAAGTTTAAGATATGATTACAGCTATTGTGTACTCAGTGTTCGACGAAACAGATATCAAAGAAATAAGAAAGCAATAGTAAGCAAGATTAATAAATTGAATAGAGCTGGTGGATGTTAGTGCTGATCTTGCTACATTTTGCACTTGTATGACGCGGAAAACGCATTTGTCTTGTTGTCAATACATTCGCACACTTTTCGCTAACAATTCCGTTGACAAGAAACTTTTGGACAAATCCGAACTTGCTCAATTTTAATCGATATTTTAAGCTAATCCTTTACAGAATGTGAACATTTTAAAGTTACCGTAAAATGCCTACAATAAACCCCTCTTAATGCGTATGAAAAACTAGTTTCCATTAGAATTCATAAACACTGAGCCTTATAGTTGAGATTTTACGGTAATATCCAGCAATTATCACATTCTTCTATTTAGAACCATTTACTACATCTGATAGTCTATTAGAAGTAAGTAATTTAAAAACTTCTTAAGACAGGCGAACAAAGTCTTAATTAGTGAAATCAATTTTAATTATCGAATTAATTGGAATAATAGTGGAAAACAATTCTCCGCTTTTATAGTCGAGAGTCGCTATTCATAAGAATACTAATCAAAAACTTTTTATTATTTGTCATTTAATGTGAATCGCGTTCAAAGACTCATAACATTAGTCCCTAATTAGTGGCTATTATTAACATTTAATGTTAATTATCAGAAACCAATTCGACTGAACTGCGGGTTAATTCAACTTTAATTATATTAATTATTATTAAGTTTTCTATCGAAACATATATTTTTCAATAAATATTCATACTTTTTGTGTCGAAAATATTATATCCGAACAATAATTATTGTCTAAAACTTTTCTTCTCGTTCTGTAGTTTATAAAAAAATATTCTGTCCTTTGGTTTTCCAGTCGTTTCGGTGTTCGCTAACAAAAAAAAATCTAATTTAGTTTTGCATTAAATTTATGGCAAAAAATTCCTTTCCTCTAAAACCGGGACCGAAAAAGAATTAGTCTTTTATGACTTGTTCTCTGTTTTTAATGGTTTGCCGTATATTTTACTCAATTTTTATTTTGTAATCTATCTATGAATAGACGGCTCTATTGTGTCACCAGAACAAAAATGGAGAAAAATTAGCTCAAACATTATCATCGATTTTTGGCGCCGAAAATTTGCTATAAAATAGTTAACCTGGACATTTGTCATGATAAAAGCTCCAGCAATCGATGCTCTGATGAAATTGTCTCTGATTGTAGTGGTTTTGTGTCGTAATTATGATAGAAGTGATGGAAACAATGCAATGATATCTCGAGTCACAACTGGCCAGCGATGGCATCGATCACACGATTCCAGTCATATCTATCATGGCTTTTGTCTCACATATTATTTGTTTTGCTTCTAAAGCATAGAATTGATGAAAATTCTGATACATTCGGAGACTGAGAGCAGAAACAAAACGAATAACTTATTCATAAAATTCTATCAAAAATGATAAGAAAAAAACTTTTGAATATATTTACCGAATGATTGAACGCTGTCTGCAATGCATCACAAAAAGAGAACACAATTTTTCTGTCGAAACAGAAGACAAGAATAAAGTCGAGAGTTTAAATCAAAAACGTAAGACACAAATAAAGTTTTTAGCGAGAAATTCAAAATTCGTGGTAAAAATTTGATGCGCCTGTTGGCTGACCATGATGATTTTGCATAATTTAAGCCGGAGATATATATAATGCAAGATAGTTTCAATTTATTATGAGCATATAACTTTGTAAATAGCTTTGTAGTGTAGATAAACTTGAGAGTGCTCCAGGAAATCTGTCGTAATTCACCATAAGTGGACTTATCTGGGATAAAAATCAAGTTTTTTGACAAGTTTATGAGCTGAAAGTGTATATCATATCTTGTTTGTCAAATTCATAATATGTTCGGATAATAGAGTGGTTTGAGTCACGACTCGACGCCACACAAAGGCTTCTTAACAGCGAAATCAGTTAAACAAACACCGCTTGTGTGGGTCTGTCGGCCGCCCATTGTCTGGCAATGGGCCGCAAATCGAGTGAACCGCCGATTCGAACCGCTCTAACGGCCAGTCATTAACCGCTCACCGTTTGGCTAATGTCGACCGGCATTAGAAACGGTGGCCACTTATGGCCCGAACAAGTCGTCGAATATAATATTCATAACCGGAGCCCAAAGTAAAGCAAAACCACAACTAATACCAACTTTTCTATTATACAACAGACTGTGTGTTGAGTTTTGAAATTCAAATTATCGATCGATGGATAAAGTGATTGCTTTTTGGTTTAGCCGTTCAGACAGAAGCCAATTCATTGGAGGCTTTGAATATGAAATTTTTAAACAATTTTTTTCCTCACTTCAGATAAGAAGTTCTGTTTTTGCTCTCATGCAAAACGAATCAATCATTTCTCGTGTGAGCCAATGAAATGTGATAATTAAGGCACAGATTTTTGGTGCCGAACAGCCATTGAACAGCACTGATGTCTTGGTGTTCTGATGCGAAAAGAATTGCACAAACATTTTTGCCCTCTATTGTAGTCCAGGCAAAAACATCTGTCTTTGATATCGTCTCTCGAACAAGCATAGGATACATAGTGTTATTAGCAAAATCACCTTGTACATCTTGTACGTGCTGTACATTCCTGCAAATTAATGTGGATGAATGGAAAATCAATTACGGCTGTAGCTTGTGAAGCAAGAGTAACACGCTCAAATTGCTAGATCTGCTCAAATTGCTAGATCTGCTCAAATTGCTAGATCGGCTCAAATTGTTCGGTCGGTAATTGAATAAACGGTTAAATGGCTTTAATTCGATTATAAAGCCAAAGAATATTTATTCCGATTTAGTAATACTTATCGACCATTCGTGCATAAAATGCGAGATAAAGACAAATGACTTGAATTTCCTGATATGAGGACTCGACTCGAGCTCGAGCTCTAATCCTCGTATGTATTGTTCTCTACTCTTGGCTTCTCTTATGTAATCACTTCGTCAGACAAATGCAAACATATATCGAGAGGAGAGAAAAACAACGCCAAAACTCTTGTATTCTTGTATTGCATACAAAAGAAAATTCTGAGTATTATTGTTGTAATCATTAGAATAATACTCAAAGCACTTGATATTAGGCTTCGGTCGGCCATTAGAAGCCCTCATCATAATTAGCCCACACTTTGGCCGAGT
>JAQGBE010001038.1:0-12946 GCA_034698225.1 Scheloribates latipes | reverse complement strand
CCAACATAAACTATGTTCATTTTTAAACAAGCCCAAAATCCTTACTGGCCATAATGGCCAGTTTTGAGCATCAATATTCATAACTCAATTTGGCGCACATCACCATGCAATTGACCATGCTACATCACCACATTAATAATTCATGTGCTTATAGGTGGTCGCGGTAAAGGCAAACGAGGCCGAGGAGGCGGTAGAGGAGGCAAAGGCGGCGGAGGAGGCGGTTATGGCAAAGGAGGTATGAATTTATGGCCATAACAACTAATTTTATATTAATATTGTTCTACAATCAGGCGGTGGCGGTGGAGGTGGTTATGGCAAAGGTGGCGGCGGAGGAGGAGGCGGGGGATATGGCGCAGGTGGCGGCGGATACGGTGGTGGCCAGGGAGGTGGCGGCGGTGGCTACGGCGGCGGCCAAGGAGGCGGAGGAGGTGGGTACGGAGGTGGCCAAGGGGGTGGTAATGCCGGAGGATATGGCGGTGGTCAAGGAGGCGGTTACGGCGGTGGAGGTGGAGATGGCGGCGGAGGATATATGACCGGACAATCCAACGGTGGATATGAAGGCTCTGATGGATATAGCGGTGGATATAACGGAGAGGGCAGTAAAGGTATGACAGACTTCCAGATTGACAAACAGTTCTTATAATACCTTTTTTGAAGGCTCAGGCGGTGGCGGGTACGGAGGCGGTGGAGACCAAGGAGGTGGATATGGAGGCGGCCAAGGGGGCGGTGGTGGTTATGGCGGTGGAAACGAAGGAGGAGGCGGGTATAATGGCGGCGGTGGCGGCGGAAACGGCGGCTACGGTGGAGATAATGGAGGAGGCGGTGGCTATGGGGGCGATGGAGGACAAGGAGGTGGATATGGAGGCGGCCAAGGGGGTGGAGGATATGGCGGCGATAACGGTGGAGGAGGTTACGGAGGTGGAGATGGCGGTTACGGCGGCGGAGACGGTGGAAACGGAGGCGGCAATTATGGCGGTGGAGAGGGTGGAGGAGGCGGCGGATACGGCGGCGGTGGAGATGTCAAGTATGTCGATGCCGGCGGAGGACTCGACGTCGGATATGCACCGGGAGATGGAGGCGATGGCGGCTATGGCGGCGGTCAGGGAGGCGGAGATGGCTATGGAGGCGGCGGTAATGGTGGTGGTGGTGGAGACGGATATAACGTAGGAGGAGGAGGTGGAGGCGGTTACGGAGATGGCGGAAACAATGGAGGCGGTTATGGCGGCGGTGGGGGCGGAGATATGAACTACGAGGCTGACTCGAATTCCGTGGCCGGCATCTCAATGGACAAGATACACGAACTGGTCCAAGAGGCTCTGTCTGCAGCGCAACACTACCGCCAGAACAAGAAAAGTGGCGGCGGTGGAGGTGACGGAGGATATGACAACAATATCAGTTGGGACGACGAGAGCGGTGACGGCAACGGCAACGGCAAGACCGTCTACCCGGATGAAAAACTTGTGGATGTCGTGTTGGATGCGCTCAAAGACAAGGATATCCTGAATAACGCCAAACCGATCACTGCAAATGCCGATTCGTATGGCGGCGGCGGCGGACAGGGCGGTGGTGGCCAAGCAGGACAAGCAGGTGGATATGGAGGTGGCCAGGGAGGTGGTGGCGCCGGGTACGGCAACGGTGGAGGTGCCCACGGAGGCGGTGGTGAGAAGGATGGCGCCGAATATACTAACAAGAAGGACCGGGGACTGACCAAGTTACTAGACAAGGGCTACTTCGGTCACTTGGGCCGGAAGGCCGGTGCGCGTGCCAATGGTCGCTACTGACCGCTCGTTACTGACCGCTCATCTCATCGCTACTCACAGTTTGGCCAATCGATTGTCTGATGTCTGATGCGATCGATTCGACCATTCATTTAGTGTTCATTTTATATGTAAAATATTATCACAACTTTTTGAATACAGTTTATTCCGAAACACAGACACTATTGCTATGATTGTAAGTCATTAGTCGTTGCGATAAATCTGAATATCAATTGTTTTAATTGTTTTATTACACGTTTTTGATTAAATATAAGTTATTTTATTGAATGATAAATGACTTTCCGTTTCGTCCTTTGCCTCGCTATCCATCAGAAAATCGATAATCCCTTTCACTCTCTCGTTGGCAGTCATTCTCCCAATTCTATCAATTAATGCCATAATAATTGTCGTCTAAATAATTAAATGACTTTTTTCTCCTCAAAATTGATGATATTTTTTTCTATCTATAAAATTAGGTGAATATATTTTTGTTACTTGATGAACTATCATGGCTATTGTAATAATAGGCTCGCAAATTGATAGTTTAATAACGACTTATGTAAATATTTAAATATATCAATGAATAATAAACATAATGAATAAATATATGATTATTAAGAATAATATTATCGTTGACTCGGGATTTCATATTTGGCTTTTGCCAAATGTCTCTCTCGGTGTTGATTTGTCAGCTGATATGAGCTGGGCAATTCAAATGAAGAAATTACCTTGCAAGTTAGGGTGGAAATGGAGTGATTTTTATTGTGGTCATTTGTGATAACAAACAAAGGCGACGTATAATAACAATAACAAGAAATAACAATTTGGACTTAAATTTTGACTGACTTTTGGAGATAATGTGCGCCTTTTGATCAAAAATGTCAACAAAAACAAGATTTTTTGAATAATCTTGTTATATATAAAAATATGTAAATTAAACAATAATTATTTACAATTTTGAGCAAATAATTTAGAAAATAATTTATAGTGTTTTCAGTTTTGTGCCTAACTTTGTAGCCAACGTACAAATGAGTGGTGAGTTTGGGTGCGGTGTGAGAGATGAGGCATGAGATGAGTGCGGAAACAATTTTGATAATAGTTTTTGGAAGAAAAATATTGCCTAAAGTTTAGGAATTTCGCGAACAATTGTTTGGCTTTTCGTGCTATGAAAGTGTCATTCGTGACAATGACTTGAATTTTGAAGATTATTCTCTCGATTAGGAAAAAAGTAGTCAATTTCGGAGAGTCTTAGCGAAGACAATGAACGAAATGAATTGAAGTCAATGTGAGTCTTAATGAGGGGTGAAGTCGGAGAAAAATTTTGAACCGTTTTTATCGAATCGGATGAAAGAGTGAAATGTTTTGCTAAGCAATGAGTGATGAGTTTGAGAGGAAGGGCGAGAGTGGCAGAGGAGGTGAGGAATGGCATGAGTGACGGAATTGAGCGGAGTTGAGTGAGTGAGCCTGCACCAGTGTAACAGTAACAGTGACTGAGGGTATTGAGTTGTACGGAACGGCAATTTTGAAACCGGATCAGTACAGCCACAGACCAGAGCTGGTGGTCGTGACCGCCGCCAGCGATGGCACCAAACAGTGATCATTGACTCTCCTTTGGAAGAGAATAGTATTCAAAAGACAATTGAAATATCAATGAGTGAAGCGATGATCGGATCAGTTGTGATGTTAAGTGATGTTAAGGTTAGCGATAGTGTGGGTTCTGATGAGACAACAGTGAAGATCTGCAGTGATCTCTCAGTTTTGATGTTCTGATGGATTAGTTGTGAGTTTTGCTGTCGAAATGTGTTTTTTTAGAATCGATGATATAATACGACCAAAACATGCGATGAAAAGTGAAGACTCGGCTAAAAACAGGTTCGAAATGTGGTGAATATAATTAACCCAATTAGTGGTATCGGTCGCCGAGTCTATGCTGTTCTGCATTACAGCCTTTAATAACCGCCACCATAGCCGCCGTCGTGGCCTCCGTAGCCGCCGTCATCTCCGTAGCCGCCACCGTATCCGCCACCGTATCCGCCGTCGTCGTAGCCGCCGTCGATGTAGCTAGGTGCTTGCTCAACTGGGTAGTACTCGGGGTACGCTTGAGGAACTGCAATGAGGCCATTCAGTGGTCAATAAACTTGTAGACGTGGACCAAACCAATGCATTATTTCAACTCACCTGGCACATGGTGCACTACCGGGACGGGCTCTTTCTTCTTGTGAACCACGACTGGGTGCTCTGGTTTCTCGATCCTAATGGAATTATAGATTCAGTGATAGATTAGCGTTAATTTTAGAAAAGTATATTATCTGAACTAAAATTTTCCACAAAAACATTGCTTCAAAATAAAGAACTATTAAGTTATGTCTTCTCTTCTAATTAATAAATGTTTAAAAATAACAGTAAAAATATTTTAGCGATTTTTTAATCTCTGAAAATTTAGCTCTAATTTAGTGGTATTTCTCTTCTTTATAGCCGTCGACTAAATAATAATATCCTTCTCTGGAGTATTTAAAGAATGTAGCAAGATGATGATAATGTTGGCCAAATGAGATTACATTTTCATTACATTAACGATTGTTTACTTACTTGAGAGGAATAGGCAGCGGGAGAGGAATGGGCAGAATACCAATCTTGGGCTCTGGTTAGTGGCAAGTGATAAGTCCGATTAGTTTGCTGTCAAGATAGGCAAAGTGTCTGGCTAATAGCAAGCCTAATTACTTTTGGACTTGAGGAGGAAGAGGTACGCGAGGACGGACTTGATGGCCCGGACTTTGGCGTCGGCCTTCACGGGCTTCATGTGTTCACTGATGAGCACCATTTGCAGGGAAAGGACGGCCACTATGAACAGTGTCTGCGATCGGCGGCTGAAGCCTAACGTCATTTTCGGTTATCTGAAGTCGAACTCAATTCGCTTGAATCGAATCAAATCAAATCGATTGGTATATGAATGTGAAGTCGACGGCAAAGACACGCACTCGAGACCAGCGAACAACTACTTTGAATACGGAACCGACTGGCGGACAGTAGCGCTTATATAGAGCTCACACGCCCGTCATTTGAATGGCCCACAACTGATCTAGTTGCTCTCATTTTTCACTTTCATTCCCATTTTTTCACTTGATTTCTATTTCAAACGCTTGGCTTTCGGTTAATAAAAAATAGTTTTTACTTTTCCTAATTGCGAATCAATTAAAGAGCATTAAAGAGAGAGAAACTCTCATTGAGGCGATTATTTTTAGCCCGAGTCAATCGCTTGGCCTGTCTTTTCCTGGCTCATGACTGGCCGACAGCACAGGCCAAGAGCTACTGCCAGAGCAGCTAAAAAGCGCATCGCCAGAGGCTTAATAAGCGGGCAGAATGTGATAGAATAACTTGCGATAGAGAGTGGAGTGCAGTGAGAGCCGAGACAAACAGTTGACTCGATTTGCCGATCGACTCGATATACCTGTCCGGCAGTGCTCACACACTCCACACATACCACACACTTCACTCCACTCTTGCAAACGTTGCGATGATTTTTTCAGATCAGATAAAATTTTTAAAAAATTCTTTATATTTAAAGAACTTCCAGGAGTTTCTAATTTTGTTTGAGGGAGAAAAGCGATAAATATATAATAGTTATATAAGAGAAAGAGGACATGGGTCAAAATTTGGAACATTGGGTCACCGAACCCATGGAGATGTATAACAATTAATAGCCCGAAGAGAGAAATATACAAGTTTGTTGGCTATGTTCGGTGTGCTCGGTGTTCGCTCATTGCCTCCACTGCCGCCGACACTCACTTCACTGGACCGCTATATAAGCGAATGTCTGAATGAAAGTCATTTCAAATTAGATTCCATTTTCATTCAATACTATCATTAGTTTTGTGTCCGACTTAACCAACAAAACAAATCCAAACGACAAAATGGTATTAGGATTTAGTCGTCGCGCGACCTCACTCTGGATAGTGGCGGTGATCACCTTGCAAATGATCCTCATCAGTGAACATCTCAAGCCCGTCAATGCTCAGCCCAAGAAGCTCAAGGCCATCAAATCCATCCTCGCTTACTTGTTCCTACTCAAGACCAAAAGTAATGAGGATTTTGATCAAATTTGCTTCTTTTGTGACTTCTCTCTCGATATCTCCACTTTTACTAATCACAAATATCTCGCCACTAATTAGAGCCCAAAATCGGAATACTCCCGATTCCTTTGCCCTTGCCCATTCCACTGAAAATCGAAAAACCAGAGCACCCAGTGGTGATTCACAAGAAGAAGGAGGCTGTGCCAGTAGTGCACAATGTGCCAGGTGAGTCAATTGAGTCTGTTCACTAAAATCACTAACGATGTCCTCTAATAGTGCCTCAAGCCTACCCCGAGTACTACCCAGTTGAGCAAGCACCAAGCTACGTCGATGGCGGCTATGACGACGGTGGCTACGGAAAGGGTGGCGGCGGAGGATATGGCGGCGGATACGGAGGTGGTTATGGCGGCGGCGGCGGCGGCGGTGGCCACGACGGCGGTTACGGCGGCGGATATTAAGCAGTTCACTACAGACAAGACATAACCGACTCGGCTTCGGAATGACATTTCGCGACTGTTTGAGCCGAGTCTTCACTTTTCATTGGTTTGGCTGGTCTTTGGTCTCCTCTCATCGGTTTTGGTCTTTAAAAAGTACTTTTGGTCAACAATCCATCGGAACATCACTACTGAGAGACCAGTGCCGTCTCGACAGAACCCATACAATCGCTAACCCATACTATCGTCACAACTGATCATCGCTTTACTCATTGATATTCTAATGGTCTGCCGAATACCAAACTCTTCCGATGGAAGAGTCGATTACCCGCTCACTGTTCGGTGGCATCGCGCGGACCGGTCAGACCGCTGGCCACTGTCCGGTGGCCGTCACAACTAATACCCTCAGTCAATAACTAGTGCAACTCAGCTCAATTCACTCCTCTCTCCTCTCTCGTCACAAACCCTCAGTTCACTCCACACTCAGACCTCATCACTCATTGCTTGACACAATTCTCATCCGAATTCGATGCAACAAAATATGTTCCAAATTGTCTCAGTCTTCACACAACTCACCACTCATTTGTAAATTGGTTACAAAATTCAGTGTCAAATCAAATCAACTAAAATATTAGTTTAAATTATTTTCTAATTTATTTGCTCAAAAAAATGTTGTAAATAATTAACTATTGTTTTATTTACAAATTTTAAATGTTTTTTTCCTGAATCTAGTTTGTTTTAAATTAATGGCGCACATTGCTTTTAACCCAGTCAAAATTAGGTCCAAATTATCTTGTTAAATTTTATGTTTGTTATTGTTATGTTATGTGGCCTCTGTTTGCAATCATAAATGACCATAATAATAAAATACTCGATTTCCTACCGTACATTTGGACCATTGATTTATAGCTCAATTGGTTTCGCAATTCTATTCTACAAAAGAAATCGATTATCTAAAGCAGAACCTTTGCAGGGGGTATAGTGTGGCCGTTCTTTCGATTTTAGGCTTATTTCGACGTTAATTTAATTAATTTAACTTTAACTAAGCTAAACTATGACAAAATCCAGTTTAAATTACGATTTAATCCGGTTAAATTGTGGAAAATTGCCGCGGAGGCCAAAATATGCCAGAAGGTAAGAATTAACAACTTCCAAATCAGGGGAATTTTTCGCGATCTTTCGAAAACAGGGGGACTTACGCCCTACTCCCCTTGGTTAACCCTGGTTATACATTTCTGTATTTCGTATCTCAAGTCATCTCCGATGCATATCCGACGTCGAGTCCACCGCAGGCAACGACAGACTTCAGCTCCCGACGGCCCGATCGGTCATAATTGACACTACAGTTTCCTTCTATGGTTAGACCAAGAAATTAGCTTTTGATTCATAGTTTGGTATTTTATGTAAAATCAACTCTAGTCTGAAATTTGAATTGAATTTGATTGAAGTTTTACAACATAATTAAGTTTCTCAATCGGATCGACATATTCTCAAAGTTGACCTTTTATTCAATATAACTGTAATGTCAGACACGAGTCGACACACTAATGACTACTTGATTAAAATTAATATTTGCCATTTGCCAAGATGACTTAAAGATGACTTACATCTAGACTAAGAAATTATCGCAATTTCTAAGCTTTCGTTTGGAATATAATGAGCGATAAACTAATTTGAATTACTCAGCTAGACAAATAATTGACTTGCTTCTCTTATTAGGCACCCACTCTAAATATTTAATCAATTTAATTTTGAAGCTCTATCAAGCTCAATTGAATGCTGGGACAACTAATAGTCAACAACTGTGATATCGATGCTATAAATCATATGACTTGTAATTAATTAGCGAATTGCAATTAATATTGCGGTCGGTATTGGTTTGCATTGTGTCTCGAATTTCCAATCCGATTGTCTGTCATCGCTATCGACAAAGACCTCGACAACCATTTCATAACATCTAAGCCAAAGTCAACACAAAGTCAGAACCGCTCTGTCATTGCCGTCGACTCGACTCCGACTCCAACTCTAATCGCATTATACTTCACAATACGAACGCATTATTAGACGTGACTTCGCTGACAATTAGCCAACATTTCATTAAATCGTTTGTTTAATCTGGAGATGAATTCAATTGGTTTAGAATTTCAATTAATTTTGGCTCTACTGATGAGTCGGAGAGCGAATCCATTTGTGTGTCGGGTGTTCGGTGACAATCAAAAGACTTGTCAGCGCTCTCGACAGCACTCGAAGAACTATTTCGACACTTTTCAAAAATACATTTCGCTGCTAATTAAATTTGAAATGAATGGCAGGCATTTGGCATCAGGCACGAACTTGCTAATTGCTCGTTGCTATTGTTTGTTTACACTACTCTTTTAATATCGACATTAATCTCATTTATGTCTCTGTTTTAAATACCATCTCAATTAAGCTTAAATGTTTGCAAATGAAGTTTAATTTGATTTGTTTGGGAGCAGTGTTTTGTGTCATTGATCGCTCGCTGCGAGTCTCTCCCTCTCCGACCAATACGTGTCCGCACAGACAACGGCGAGCACTTCACGTCCCAACCGACGCAAACGCGTGAGTCTGAGCGCCGACGGGTTTGCGTTCCGCCAAAGCATTTGATTTCACTTCTCATTCTCCTTCTCTTTAGAAGTCACTGAACGGCGAAAAAGTTTTTCATTAACCGAGTGATAGACAGAAAGTGAGCGCAAAGTGAAATAAAGAGTGCTTATAATCAAAGTGTTGTTATCTTTGGAGATATTATTCGATGAAAAGTTTGGCCCAAACTATGGGCTCAACAGATAATCTCATGAATCTCACGAATACGACGACCAGTGCTTCCAATGATGTCTATTATGCCGAAGACGAACACGATTTGGCTGTTTATGGTGTTTATGGCTCTATTGGGCTCACTATCCAACACTTCAGAGCTGTATATCTTCCGATCCACGGCTGGATCAGTGTCTTCGTCTGCCTCTTCGGCATCATCGCCAACATTCTAAACATTATTGTTTTGACAAGGTAATGTTGGTAATGTCGCACTAGATTACAATTTGCCGCCACCTCAACACCAATACTATCAAAAATTGATGTTTTATTGGGAAATCTAATCATAAACATACCCAGAATATTCTCTTTAGACGCTAGTGAAGCGCAATAATTTCGAGTAGCAAGGTATGCTTTTGCAAATCTCATTTATTATTCATCACTTTTCAGTAATACTCAGTCAAATGCACTGACTTTTAAACTAATGTTTTTGTCGCTTAATGAATATTTAAACATATCATGGTAATACGGCTTATACCCACGATTCCGCACCATTGCGACACAACCGAGCGATCAATATGATGCTAATGGCAAGATCATCAAGCCTTCAGTCATTTAACGGCTTTATATGACATAAATTGAGCTAGGTCGTGATTTTAAGTGTTTCATTAGGGCAATGCCAACATGGTAAATGACCGCTCATTGAACACCAAGAGAAGATAAATTGTCAAGTTAGCTAGCATCTGCTATTACAATAGTCCTGGCTTATTCTAACACCAATAAGCGTCTAAGCCAGCACGTTTATCTAAATTGCTCGCCTAAACCAACAATATCGACAGTAATTCTAGTCAATTAATTGTTATCAAGCTCTCTATCTAGCATTTTCATCATCAAAACATGGTTTTAGGCTTTCATTACGTAATTGTCTTTCTTCTTCGCCAATTTAGATAAGTGTGTCCTTGGCTCAAATGACTACATCAAATGCGATACTAGTTTTCAGTGGAAAATTCTACGCCTCAATCTTCAACTAGATAAATAAATTCTAGTTGAATGTGGTCTAATTGAACATGCTATTTTACATTTATATAGTTGAAAATGTCAATTGAACAAGCAAAGTCAATAATTGAGACCAAATTTCTACTTTAGCTGAACTCGTTTTCAATACACGTACTGTAGTATAGTATTCTAGTTTACTGGAATTCGTCGGAGCGAATGCACCTAGATCAATTGGGATCGAGTTAAATGTCAGTGAAGTGAGTGTTGATTGTGTGCAATGATTGCGCTCATTGTATATAATTACTGAGTGTATATATATATATAAACTTTATATAATACAAATAAATATAAATAGATTTAATAATAGTATCAGATCATCAATGTCAATAAGAGTGCAGGGTACAATTAGATTATTGTTATTATTATCATTATTATTACAATTTGTGCGAAATCGCAGTTTTATATAAACAGAATAATTGATATTTATATCGAAATTCATTAAAATCACATTTGTTTTGACAGAAAAGAGATGATATCTCCGACTAATGCCATTCTCACCGGTTTGGCCGGTGAGTGACACTCATTGTTGATAACAGTCTCGGCATAAATGAAATCCTGATCACTGATCACTACATATTTAGCAAGTTTTCAATGTTTGTTTTGAGATGTCCAGTGATAGTAGTAGTGGGCTAGTTAGCTGCATTAACCAAGGTGAGGTTACATGAGGACCCACTGGAATCAGAACTTGTTGTGGCTAGATGACTATTTGTTTGGTCAGTTTGGCTACAATAAACTGATACAAATGGATACAAATCAGTAGTGAAATCAGAATTTCAATTATGTCGAGACTAAGCTAAAACATTATTTTTACAATGCAATCGGTATCACAACCACGAGCAAGTTCTACAAGGTCCATCATCTCCAGTCAGAGGCAAGGAGATGTCTACTCAGGGGGGGATTAGAGGAGCTAATCGTATATTCAAAAATTATTCGACCCTGCATATACTAAATCTGGAGTTTTACTCTATTGATTTCTCAACGTTTATTATTGACTAATCATGCTGAAAATCTTAATATAACCTGGTTAATTCTCGTATAAATAATTAAATCTATACCTAAAGAGTATTTCCAGTATTTATAGCAAGAAATTCCAACGTTAATGGAGACCATTATTAAAGCCTAGATGAAAAGATTGAGCTTCGCGTATAAGCCGTGTAATCATTGTGTGTGACATTAGGGTAAGTTAGTGTACGATTGGCCAATAGCCTGGTCATTGATCATCGTTGCAGCGATTACTCTGCACACAAACAACTCGGCGAACAAAATTTGTTTTCGATCAAAAGCAAAGATGAATTGAATGGAACAGAATTGCTAGAATATAGTCTATAGAGTAGAGAATAAAGCGGTTCTAAGAAATGCTATGATAACTAATCATCAATATTGAGCCCACTTTTTAATAATCTTTCAATTTTAAGGCACAAAAGGTGTGGGCGTTGCCGATGAAGGCAGCGATGGATCGGATATTTGTTTGTCGAACAAAATTATATAAATAAAGATAAAGTTAACGAAACGACGAATGAGATAATAATCAGAGAAATTCTTACCATTTTTTCCTATCGAAAGTGACGCCACTTTTTAGGAGCTCTACTCAAACATAACTGTGAATATTATTCGAACCAATGGCTAAAAAGTAAAGAATAAAAGTGAAAAAAAAAGATTTTTTCGGCGAAAAACTCTTTTCGTGTTATATCGCAAACTGTCGTACGTTTTGAGCGCCGATAAAGTGCTAATAAATAACTAGAAATTACTCTAAATTTAAAAATCGACAGACATTTAGCCGAAAAATGAAAATAAAGTGCATTTATCGATCGATAAATTGATTTCCCATGGTGGCTCAATTAGCATTAGAGGGCCCGTCGATTGCCGACCATTCGAGCATTACTTTTAATACGCTTACGTCTGTTGGACATTGAGTTTGAATTAGCGAATGTATAGCAGAGTTAGACCGAAATAGTTATGATATGTGCAAGATATTCCACTGGGCTCACCATTCATTTAGGACTCGCCAATTTGCCAGCATTTTAATATGCATGATTGCTAATTCCATCTAGCAACAGTAGTATTCTAGCTGTGTTTGGGGAATAACATGGCCAATTTTCATCTGTAAGTTTGATCGCAAGCTGACCATAGCATGGAATGCTCTGAATTCTGGGTATTTTAATTGAAAAAAGCATTTCATTGTCTGACGAATTCATTGTCCGTCAGACCCCATCCAAGTTGGCTCGTGGTTGTGGCCGATGTGTCGGTCATCTTTGCCACTTGTGGCGGTCACAGTTGATTGAAGTGACCTAATCTTGCTCACTATCTATCACTATCTATCAGTGGCCGACATGCTTGTGATGAGCACATACTTTCCTTACTCAATACACAACTTCATTCGATACGGACTGACAGATGTCGAGAAATACTCTTTTGGTTGGATTGTGTTTACACTAATCCACGCGCACTCGTCGATAGTCTCGCACACGATATCCATTTGGTTGACTGTAATTCTGGCCGTTTGGAGATATATCGCTGTCAGGTATTATAAACTAGCAATTGATTCAATTACCACCGATTGTCAGATCCATCAGATGTCGGCTGACATTCAAATGCACTTTAAATGCTAAACAAAAACATCTCTCACTTAATGTATTCGCTTTTCATTTAGTCGTTTTTGTGCTGATCCTAATGTTTGACTGAAATGAACACAAAATTGTCGAATGGAATGCAATGTTGAGCCGCAATAGTGAGACACTGCCAGCTCTGCTGTGTTGTGCTGTCCTATTATGCCTGTGCTGTGCATGTCGTGTCAATATTCTAATAAAGGATGGAATGACAGCACAAATCAATATAAGTCTTCCTCAGACGACACACTCCC
>JAQGBE010001037.1:0-12948 GCA_034698225.1 Scheloribates latipes | reverse complement strand
TGATTTCAGTTTGTTTGCTCCAAATGTCGATGAATTGCTACACATGTCTGACCTGCCGAGTGGTGTTGCCGTCGGCCGACGGTCAGCGCGACCACTACAAGCAGGACTGGCACTCGTATAACCTGAAGCGAAAGTTGGCCGCATTGCCGCCCGTGACCAGTGAACAGTTCGTCCACGTGGCGCGACTCCACCTGACCAGTGACGGCAAACGGACCAACGCCGCCGATGACCAGAAGGCCTCCTATTGTCACACTTGTGGCAAACAATTCAATAATTGCAACGCATTTTCACAGCACTTGCAAAGCAAAAGACACAAAACTTTGGACAAAGTTAGCAAAGAAGTGAAAGTATCGGAACAAACATCTACAGAATCGGCGAAAGCAATCGACAAAACGATTCCAGTCGACGAAGACATCGAAGACGATGACTCTGATTGGGAGAGTGTGGACAGCGATGCCGAGACTGATGAGCCGATTGCTGCCAATGAGTGTCTGTTCTGCGAAGAGTCGAGCGGAACCGTTGAAGACAACATAAGTCACATGTCTCAGAAGCACTCGTTTTTTATACCAGACGTGGAGTACGTGAAGTCATTGGAGCCATTGCTGCTGTATTTGGGCGAAAAGGTCGGTTCGGGTCACTTGTGTCTGTGGTGCTGCCACTCGAGCAGAGATTTCCGGACACGTCGGTCGGCGCAGCAGCACATGCGAGATATGGGCCACACGAAAATGTGCCACTCGGGCGACTGTTTCTTCGAGTACACTGACTTTTATGATTACACGACCAGTTATCCCGATGAGGACAGAGGCGAACACCACGACGAAGAAGTGGTGATTCCACAACTGGACGATCAGGACTGGCAGCTGTCTCTGCCGTCCGGCGCTGTCATCGGTCACCGATCGCTCTTCAGATATTACAAACAGAATCTAAAGCCAATGTCAGACAAGTCGACGCACACCAAGACTTCGGCTATTTTGGACAAAGTGTTGCTAAGATATCGGTCTCTGGGGTGGACCGGCATTACGGGAGAAGTGGCTCTTCAAAGGGCTAAAGATATTAAATACATGCAAAAAATCCAACGCAAACAGGACTTGAAAGTCGGGCTCAAGAATAACCGGAATCTGCAAACACACTTCAGAAGCCAACAGGGATTCTAAGCGCTGTGCGATTCGAGTGACTCGAGAGTCGAGACTCGATTTGTATTCGTTTCGATTGAATTCATATTAAAATTTTAATTTCAAAATTCAAACTAAAATTATTTGTCACTTCTATTTCGAGAGTTTAGGAATGTTTGGACTCAATGTTTGGTCGTTTGTTCGCGAGGTTTGACTCAATCTTTGTTGAATATAAAAATACATCGAAGTCTTCAACTGATTTCAAGTCTAGAATATTGTGATCTAACCATTTCAAGTCTGAACCGAAGAAACTCTTTGAAGTATTAATATTAAGAACTAATAAATAATTTAAAACACTATAAATCAACAAATAATATGCGATTATCTATATTTTGCAAGTTTCGTATTGAGCGAAACCAAGAGCTGGTCGGCTAACACGTCGTCTTCGCCCACATTCTTGAGGGCCAGGCCTTTGTCCACCCATTTGATTGCTTCGCTGAACTTCTTCTGATGGAACAGAACTTTGGAGATGAAGAGAATGTTTTCCTTCCATTCGGCCCTCAGGTCGTAGGCCTTCAATAAGTGACTTAACGAGTCGTCGAACGAAGACTCGGGCACCTTGGAGAAGAGGGCCGAGGCCACCTTCTTCTCGACCCAGGTCAGGTTGGCGATCTCGTAGCAGAACCGGCCCAACATGTGGTGCAGCGACGGGTCGTGCGATTTGAGCCGAAGAGCGATGTCGACGTGCTCTTTGAATTTGTGACCATTAAGTATCTTCTCTTTGGTTGTTATGTAATCACTGAGAGAGCCGACGGTAATGGCATACCATTTGTGACATTCGGGGTTAGTCTCGTCCAATTCGACCGCTTTGGTCGCCAGGTCTAGGGCTTCGAAAGATAATTTCTTCTTCAGCTGAGAATTGCCTTCTTTTTGAGCTGCGATGCCATACAAATGGGCGGCTTTTGCCGATCGCCAGAAGATATCTCCAGATTTATTGAACTGAATTAAATTAGAAGAAGTGATTAAATAGGAAACGATTGGACAAAACATACCTTTGGCTGAATAGCTATGATTTGTTCGTAAAGATCTTTTTTATTGACAGACATGTCGTCCAATAGTCGGTCATACCGTTGCAGCCACTCATCGAGCGAACTACCCGTCTTGAGATTGGTCTGAGATGAGGAATCGCCATTATCTTGGTAATTTCCCGAACCGACTAATTCTGATTCTGTTTCGCTGTTCCAAATATTTCTTAGTAAATATCATAAAATTGGTTATTGGCTTTCAATCAGACAAACCCTTCAGTGAAGTCAAAGAACTCTTCATTATCATCAGTGCTGACACTGTTGTCGACCGGCGGCGCGATTAATCTGTCGTCGAGTTGGCAGCGGTCCGTCTCGAGAGTGGCTTCGGAAGAGTCGAGTCTGGCGTAGAGCGGATGGTCGGAAGCGTCGAAGTGGAAGACCTGGGAGTGAATCGGTGAGTGGGCCTGAGATGCGGCCATCGATACCGCCGTCGACGCGATCCTCAGTTCTTTGACCTCTTTCTTCAGGTCTTCGATCGTATTGGTCAGGCTATTAATTTGGCTGTTGATCTGCCGATTGGTCACATAATACGTGTAAATCCCAGACACACCGAAGGCTACGCCACAGCCGATGGCCGTCAACATCGACAGTCTGTCCCTTAAGAACGAGTCCATGTCTTCGTCTGATCTCTCATTTGAGACAATGGTCTCATTCGGGGAAAACATTCATTTCGGATGTTTTGACATGTTTTGACACTAATTTGGGTTTTATTCAAAAATTATGTCAAATCTGGTCTTAATTATAGTTAATTATCGAAGTAAAACATTAATTGATTTAAATGTCAGACAAATCATTGGCTTTGAGTCCGACTATCACTGCGAGAGACACAGCAAAGCAAAGCAAAGCCAAACAGATCTGAGATCTGAGTCTGAAGTGAAGTGAAGTGATGTCGCTTTGAGTGAACCCTTTGACGCGAGTCGTGCACTGAATCTGATCTCGAGATCAATACCATAAAACTCGAGACCAATTCAGAGGAGGACTTCTTGGGTCGACCAGACTATAGAATGTTGACAGTGACCGCCATGATATTGATCTAGTCAAAATAAGAGACCACCTGGTCGAGACACCAATATCTTGTCGAGATTATGAGCGTTGCAAAAGTAAAAGTTCTAAACGTTGCGAGCAATAGAATATTTGTATCTCTCCTAAAAACATTAATCATGGGAACAATCTCGATAAACAATTCTAAACACCAATTTTAATGCATGTATTCATTTGATAATTTTGATTGTGCAATGAATGACCAAGATGCTGTCATATCTAATCTAATCTAATCTTTATTCATATTTATGCATTCAAATCCATAACAAATCGAAATAAATATGCTTAGCATTATTTAGAATGACCACGAGCCAATCTCAATGACCAAGTTGGCAATCACCAGTCACCAATCACCAATCACCAGTCACCAATCACCAATCACCAATCACCAATCACCATGCTCAATTCTATATTGACAGTATGACAGTGTTCACAGAATTGGACACAAACTGCCATAAAATACGTGAACCCAAAGTCACGTCACGTGTATTGCACTAAACATGTGTTGATTTGTCGTTCGTCTTAAGAGTTAAGACTTTTAATTGTTGATTGTTTTCAATTGTTTGCTTCCTAACCACCGACTGAATGGCGAAGACACGCAACGGCGGTGCCCAACCGAAGGCCAAACCTCGGGAAGGCTTCCGCACTGGCAATCACAGTCTGAATCCGGACCGCGTCAAGAGTGCCAAAGAGACTCATCTGCGGGACAGGTCGACCATCAAGAGACTGCTGATGTATAAGGGAGGCAAACCGGTCCGCGACTCCAAGGGCAAGATCATAAAAGCGGCGCCGTTCCAGTCGAAGCTGAGTCCGGGCACAGTGGCCAGAGTGGCGCCCAACCAGAAGTGGTTCGGCAACACCCGCACCGTCACTCAGACCGCACTCCAGAAGTTCCAGCAGGAGTTGGGCCAAGCGGTCCGCGACCCGTATCGCGTGGTTATGAAACAGACGAGACTTCCCATCACTTTATTGAACGAAAGAGCGAAGTACTCGAGAGTTCACATTCTGGAGACCGAAAGCTTTGAATCGACTTTCGGCAAAAAGTCTAACAGAAAGCGACCGAACATTAAGTTCGATGACCTCAAGACTTTGGTGAACTCGGTTGACAAACGCAATGATAATTATGAAGTAAGCAAAGACTCGAATATCGTGTCCGACGAGTTGGAGCCCAGGGATGAAGTGCGAGACATAATGATGAAGGCGGGCACGTCGAAGCGCATCTGGAACGAGCTGTACAAGGTGATTGACTCGAGCGACATCGTGGTTCAGGTGCTCGACGCCAGAGACCCGAACGGCACCCGATCTCCGCATATCGAGAGATATCTACGCAAAGAGAAGAGTCACAAACACTTGGTCTTTGTGCTCAATAAATGCGATTTAGTGCCCATTTGGGTCACTCAGAGATGGGTTACTCTCCTCTCTTCAGAGTACCCGACAATGGCCTTCAGGGCGTCAGTTAAGCACCCCTTCGGAAAGGGCGCTCTCATCAACCTCTTGAGACAATTTTCTAGACTTCATTCGGACAAAAAGCAGATATCCGTCGGATTCATCGGTTACCCCAATGTCGGCAAGTCTTCGATTATCAACACATTGAAGGCCAAAAAGGTGTGTAAAGTGGCGCCAATCGCCGGAGAGACCAAAGTCTGGCAATACATCACTTTAATGCGAAGAATATATCTGATTGACTGTCCGGGTGTTGTCCACCCGTCGGGAGATACCGACACCGAAATTGTTCTCAAAGGTATTGTCCGCGTGGAGAACGTAAGAGATCCCGAGGACCACATTCCGGAGGTTCTCGAGAGAGTCAAAAAAGAATATTTGCTTAAGACTTATAAAATAGAAGATTGGGACGACACGGAAGACTTCCTCAAGAGGTTGGCCCAAAGAATGGGCAAACTTCTGAAAGGAGGCGAACCCGACACCAACACTGTCGCCAAAATGGTGTTGAATGACTGGCAAAGAGGGAAATTGCCTTACTTTGTCAAACCACCCGTTCCTGAGGGCCAAGAATCTGCTCAAAAGACTGAAAGCAAAGCTGAAAAAATGAAGCCAAACGAAAGTGAAGACAAAACGAATGCAACGAACGAACCCACAAATCAGCCGCAAGTGAAACAAGATTTGTCTAAAGTCGAGGTCGAGTTGGAGTTCACCGGCGATGACGTCCAGACCGTCGACTTTGATACTAATGACGTGTTTAAATCTGATGGCGAAGAAGAAGACTCGGAGGAAAGTGATGAAGAAGAGGCAGAAACAAAACCAGAAGAATCAGATGACAACGAAAACGATGGTAATAATGATGAAGAGATTCAGTCGACGAGTCAGACAAAGATTGTAAACAAAAACAAACGAAAAAGAGTGAAAACCACTGAAGAGAGTGAACCCAAAAAACTTAGTTCTAAACAAAGACGAAGAATAGAGAGGGAAAGTCGACAGAAGAAAGTGGGCGTTCATTACTACGAGACGGCGAACGTCAAGAATAAGAATCGGGAGAAGAAGAAGCCGATTGACCTCATAAATAGCAGTCGAGGCCATAATAAGAAGCAAACTAAACGCAAATAAATTATATATTCAACGATTTATTTGTTAAAATGCCAAAAACAATTACAAAATACAAAATAAACTAAAAGACTATCTCTTTTTAGTACTCTTTCCCATCTTTTCTTTTCGTTTCTTCACATGTTTAGGCATTTTATTCTTTCGTTTCTCTTTCTTCTCTTCTTTAAGCAATTGTTTTCTCAGCTATCGATAAAAAGAACAAAAATCGATGAGAAAAGCGTTTTATTGATATCAAGCAAACCTTTTTCTCTTCTGTCGTCTCATTTTTATCGCGGGCAGAGTTGACGAAAGTAGTGTTGTTCTCGTTGTCGGACTCACTTCCATCTTCAGACGAGTCATCTTCACTCTCACTGTCGTTGTCCTCTAGAATCGCAGGTTTAAGTGAAGGTCCGGTTAGGTCTGACTTTAGACCAGTGATTGTCTGATAAAATAATTCTTTTTTGTCTTTCTTCAAGACATCTCTTTCGTAATCAATCACTTCTTCCAGACGTTGCGGAATATAAGCGTTTTTGAATACTTCTTCGTCTACTTTCGACAACTCTTCCAATTCGTTAGCAGTTCTTTGAGCGGCGATCTCCTGAGCTTTTTCAAGATATTTGTCGATATTGTCGTCGTTTATATTGGGATCAGTGATGAAGTCAAACAACTCTTTGGTAGTCATCGTCGGAATAGACTTTTTGCGAAAGAATTCGTTGACATTCGTGCAGTCCTTCCGCAAGAACTCGAGAGCCATCGGATGGTCGCTTTCGACAGACTGCGAGACATCGATGACATAGAGCTTCGACTCGTTGTACAGCAAATTGAATTCACTTAAGTCCGAGTGAACTAACTTACAGACAGTGAACAGCTTTCGCATCATAAGAATGCAATCCAAGTAAAGCTGTCGCGCCTTAGACTCACTCAACTCGACGTCTTTGAGAAGCGGCGCCGGAAGTCCTTTGACGCCAATGAAGTCCATCACTAAGACATGGCTGCGGAGTGTGTATGGTTTGGGACACAAGATGCCCGACTGATGGATCCGACACAGGTTTCGCATCTCCTTCTCAGCCCAGGTCCGCACCATTTTGCGCGGGTTGTGTCGACAATAGCCATACCTGAAGCGGAACTCTCCGCTCACGTATTTGTCTCTGTCTTTGAAGGTGAGGATCGAAGTCTTGTAGATTTTGATGGCTTTGTCGACGCCGTCCTCACTGTTGGCGTGATATACGTTGGCCTCTTTGCCGGTACTGATCACACCATTGATGCTCTCGATTAGGCGTTTGTTAATCATTTTGAACAAAATAATTCTGGTCTTCGGGTCCAACACCTGCTGCTGAGTGGATCGGTCGGACTTGTCTTTCACGCGTTTCCTCTCCTCCTCCAACCGACGGCTCGTTTCGTTCAGTAAACTAAGACTTTTGGTCGGAATCCTGTATTTGTCGACAATTATCCGATTCTCATATTTCTCGAAGCGCTTGACATTGGATTCAAACTTGATATTAGTTCCGGACTCACACTCTTCGCGGCCATAATGACCCGACTTCTTCGATTGAATAGAGCCGCCAAAGTAATCATAATCTTCGTCCCAATCTTCGTCATCATCGGAGTCTTTGTCATCATTTTGTTGGCCGACAATTGCAAGTTCAGAAAGCGATAGATTCACGTGAAGACTGTCTTCGGCGTCATCGAACTGTCCGTCCACTCTGTCAGACATAGTAACACAAAAGTGGTCACAAATGGTCACAAATGGCCTCTCAATTGCAATGTTTTGGTATTTGGTTTAAATGTCTCACAAAACACGTGAAAATATGTTTAATGTCTGTGACGGACGATAGAGAGCAGAGACAGAGTTGGCCTCAGATGAGCGAAGAGTTGTTCCAATGTTGTGATCACTGCATCACTCGCTGAACATCACCATTGAGTTCTTGATTATATCTGTTTATCTGTTGATTGCAATGATAACATATTTTGCATGATTATCGTCAATATTAATAAAAGCAAAATTCATTTGAATAATTGACATGATTTTAGTTTATAGACCAAATCAAAGCAAACACAGACTCGAAGTTTTGTAATTCGATTCTCAATTCTGTAGTTTATTTATATTCGAATTTATATTTCAAACTCAAATTGAATTTCGTTTTAAACAAGTCGTCAAATGTCGAAACTATTTATGTTCTTATGTTTCTCCAGTTTAAAATTGTTGTAATCAATTGGGTTTGACATTGCAAACAGACTCTACAATGTCGAGTCATTTGACCAGAGCATTGGCAACACTGAAAAAAGCACTCCATTCAACTCAATTAGTGAAAAAGCATTAACACTGAGTCCAATAACAGACACAATCAGCCAATATATAGACACAGATTAACCGCTCGATTGTCAATCAATCTCTTACTAACGTTATATGAGTTAAAGTTCTAAACGAACTCCTCTTTTGGAATGTCGCCGATGAGACTCATCGCAACTATTGACGGCCCTATTGATCGCTCGATTGTCAATTGCATGGTTCAACTCAACCTAAAACTTTTGAATCGCCGTTTGATTGCACTCTAATTATCTTTTCCAAAAAAAGCTGTTTTGTAAATGTTCTAAAAGTGCAAGTTTATGATTAATGAACAATTAAGTTGTGCCTTGCGATTGCAATTATGCTGTAAAGCTCACAACCAGTCAATCGTGTCCGCAATCAGTGAATTTTCAATCGATATTTTGTTAAATTCAGTGCCAAAGCGAGGTTTGTCTGTAGGAGTGGGCGGTCGTCAGCCAAAGGGCGGTCATAGAGAGGATCGGCTAATATCGCGCGCATTCCGTGCATTACGTCTTCGGTGGCATCGATTCAGTAGTGATGTCGAGTGATGTCTGATCGGGATATAGCCCTGAATGCCATGAAAGATGTGTTTTTGCGGCCAAAACAGACACTGTTTGGCGACTAATCCGCAAATTTTGATCGTTTCGTTCATTTCGATAATAATCTTGCATTCATTGCAATCATTGGGTGAGTCCTCTCGTCGCTACATAATATATCACTGATATATCACTGATATTTTAACCTCGAAATCGGTATAACCATCGAAAATAAATGTCTATCACCAGCCATCTGATCCAATTGAGCATGGTGCATACACAACCAATATCTATATATCAATTGGAAAAGTATGCAAACAATCTGATGACTGAATATAAGCGATGAGCGCCAGTCAAGGCTTTGAAGGCAGTCCTCAATAATATTCAGCAATCGATTCAACGCTTATTTTGCATCAGAGCTCGCGTTTCGTCACTCGCTTTGGCATCGATTGATGCAATTGTTTGCTCGTTGAATGTCATTTGAGAGGGTTGTCAGTGAGTGAGACGAATGTGGTTTACCTGTCAATCGACAACATTGTTATCATTACAGCTAATTAGCAGTGAAGGCAAAGCCCACACAAACGGCATTAGCACTCGCTTTGCATTCACTGATCAGCGCTTTATTTGGTTCGAGACTTAACTTTTAGTTCCGTTCCGTTCGTTACTGAATAGCAGAGAATATTCACAACTATCACAAACAAAACGTCAGTCATCTGACACTGCCTTACATGCGATCGCATCGAGGCTTCAATTGATGGCATTGTAAGCAATTGGCATCACTTCTCGACAAACACATTCTGGCCGTAGAGCCCATGTCGTGGCAGTCAAGTCCATAGACCAGCCAAGCCTATGCCTAATCAGGGGGATCACGATTGACCACAAATTTTGGCTAGGGGATAAGACAAGATGGCCTCCGCCGCCATTTTTCGGCTAAATCCAGTTAAATTAAGCTTAATTACGTCCGATTTAAGCCGTTCTTTCGATTTTAGGCTTATTACGAATTTAGTTAAATTAACGTTAATTAAGCTTAATTATGGCTAAATCCAGTTTTAATCCAGATTAAATTGCCATTTTCGGGGATTAGCGATCTCGAACTCCTGGCTGGTCCTGGCATAGACTGACCGCTTCACACATCGGTCGCATACATGTATTTATCGCAAAACTTCCCATTAGATATCAAATTTATTGCTAATTTATTACTAAATTATTAGCAAAAATATGAAAAAACTAAATAATTTATTCAACAAATAATAAACTGGCGATAATAAAATTGTTTTATCTAGTAATTTTTATTTACAATATTTCACTCGAACGTAAGTATAAGAAAGTGAGTATTACATACGATATATCCCGGATATTAATTTCATGGTCGGAGCGAAGGCCCCAAACTCTACCTAAAACATTGACTTATTTGCTGCCACTCTTTAATTAGTAACTAATTAGCGTTAAATAACGATCGACGGAATCGACTGTTTATGCGGTTTAACGATCACTGCGTTGGCAATGAGTGCCAAAACCAGTCACTTCTCAATGAGAACTTTGATTGGAGTATATGACACGACTCGACACGACTAGGATAATCAGGGATTGTTTGCATTGCGAGTGGCGTTCAATCGAAATGTGCTAATTATGTGACCGCAATGTCGCGTCTCATCGGTGGCAACGATTGTCGCCAATTGATTGTCAAATAAATTGGTGTCGTTTTGCACGCATTTGTCATATCCCGAGGCGTTCGCCGATTGCTTTGTAACCATTGGCGCACTTCTAATCATTAATATTCGAATACATATTAATAATGATATTTATAATTATATTTATATCCCGAGGCGTTCACATAGAAAGTGAGGTCATCTCAGATGTGTCTCTAATATGTTTCTCAAAGTCTTAATCTCTTAATTAGAATCGTTTCGACTCTAAACTGATGTTTCCTTCACTCTAATCAACAGCTAATCATTTAATCATTTATTTCTCAATTATTATCATTCAAAGCATTTCCGGAACGACTCCACGAAAAATGTATCCCAAGATCTAAAGCCAACGAAATTTATCTCAATTGTCATTCCGGCCAACGAATAGCTATATTCGAGGCATTCTTCACCACTTCCTTCAGACACCGATGTGGTGAACCGCGAACTGCGGTCACTCAGTCTTTGGACGAGTCGGCGGACAAAGAGAAGGGTTACTACATATACCCGAGACCTCCACTCCCGTGCACTGACGACCTCAGGCTTACACTGAATCGAAGGTAATTCTAAATTTAGACACGAAATCACATCTCATTTAAATGCAATCAGAGCTCGAATATTGATAATGGCGTTAGAGTTCGGTTCAAATGAGTTATATTTTGTTTGTTCTGCAAATTATTCAAAACATTCTAAGCATAACTCGCTTTTTGGTTGCAATCCTTTCATTATATGATAAGATCTCACTCTTGCCAGTCATGCAACACTGACACAGACACAATTGCATGAACACCACTACCATTACCATTACCATTACCATGATCAACACTAACCCACTCCATTGTGCAGGTGCTCCGGCGTCTCGCACTGCAACGTGAGTCTGGCCAAAGACCACACTCCGAAGTGCGTTGGAGAGGACGGAACCGTAATAGTCAAACACACGTGTGTTTCCGGTCTGTTGTTCACTGATTTGATTTGATTTGGTATTGAAAATTAAAAATCTGGTCATTCATATCATATCATTTGGGCTTTCATTCAGTCGTTTCATTGATAGAGACTCGCAATCATTGCTATCATAAAAATCAGAGATTATATGCTTTATAATGGACTCGAATTCGAAGCGAACGACAAATACAAAGCACTAAAAATTTAATATTACTTATTGTCAAAAACGGTTTATTGGAATACAATATATGCAGTGATTGTCAGAAGTAGTCTTTGATTCGGACGTATCGTTGAAGTGCTTTTGTTGCCATTCATTGACTGTTTGTGAATCAAACGAATTAAGCATACAATACAACAATCGAGTCCTCAACAGATGGTTCGCCGCTTTCATTGGCGTCGCGTCTAAACCGAACCAAACCTTTGCAAACCATTGCGATATTTGCTTTCCATAAGAACGCAATACATCTGTCGTCCGATCGCCACAAATGCAAACTATTTATACTATATATTCAAGCATTTTATGAATCGAATAATTCCTAATCTCATCGATGAACTGGCAGTCGAGCAAATCAACTAATTAGGTCAACATAGGAAGAGACTAATTGCACGTCTCTCCACATTTTACTCGATTAGTTTTGAGCTAGGTGTTCTCATATTGACAAAGATGATTTCTAAAATATCAGCTTTCAAGTTAAATTCCATTTTACATGAGGATCTTGATCACTATGCGAGAAATTTTATAAGTTTAAATGTCACTTGGTAATTGCCTCCACATGTAATTTTATATTAATCTCTTTTTGATTCAATTTACATATGATTTTGATTTCCTTTTCAGACAAAGAATTTCATCCTTTTTGTAATTTGAATTTCACCTCTTCATACGGATATGTCTCAACTCCCGGGTAATTATGTTATTTTCGTACATTTGTCTCGTTTTTAACTTAAATTTGACTACAAATGCGATAAAATTGAATTCGATTCAATGAAAACTATGGCTTTGTCTGTCACTTAAACAGTTACCCCAAGTTCTATCCGCCGTATGACAACTGTCACTGGAATATCGAGGGCGGGGCCGGACAAGTGGTTGTCGTTGATCTGCTCGATGTGGCCATCAAAGAGCCGCTACCGAAGGGTCCGGTTTCGGTGCATCTGAACCGAAAGCGACAGAACTATGAGTGCAGCGATCAGTTGGTTCTGATGGAAGGCAACAACAAAATGTTGAATCTTTGCGGTGAAGGTAGTAATTTAGTTTGTTGATTAATTTAATTAATTTAATTAATTTAGTCAACAGTAATTTACTTCAATTCCGAACCACTTCTAACGCACTGACCATACAATTCAAAGCACACCAATTCTCTCCGACCCGAGGACTGCTTTTCAGATACTCACGTAATGACCACTTTTTGGCCATTCATTGTCATAAACCAAACCCGTTTCATATCGATTGCAGTGCAGAACTGTCCGACTCTGGCGGCTCCGAAGAACAGTCACCTCATGTCCAGAAACGCCAGTTTTGCTTACTATAGCTGTTGTGATGACTATGTCTTTGAAGATACCAAAGAAGTGAATCGAGTGCTGTATTGTGAGAATGGCCACCATTGGAATGCATCGCTTGCCAACTGTGTTCGTGAGTGACGACAATACCGGTACTGATAAGGAAGGCCTCAATTGATTGGATTGTCTTTAGATATAAGCGAATTGTCG
>JAQGBE010001036.1:0-12950 GCA_034698225.1 Scheloribates latipes | reverse complement strand
CTCTATCGATCGGTGAAATAATCTCGAGGTGGTCCTTTCGTAGGGACCCCTCTATGGCGGTCTGCAGAAGTCCCTTTTCGACACCTTTTTTAACGATTTTTGATAAATAATTTCCAAACATTAAAAACGGAATTTTAATTATTTATTCAGATTCTCATCATTTCCTTTATCGACACATTTCTCACATTAAAGAATGTTTTGTAATATTAAGTGAAATAAAAGTTAACTCAATTAAACATTTAATGGAATGAAAAATCGATTTTGTTGTGAAACTTATAGCAAAAATAGCGATAAATTACAAAAGAAATTAAGAAAATATGCTTTCGATTCGAGTGAATGTCTAAACATTACGATAAACGGCCCCTAAATTCAAAGGCTATAAAAATATTTTTGATTTTTGTCGCAAAATTTTTTATATTAATTGTCGAAAATAAGTGATAAAATCATTTGAAAATAAATGTTATGTTATTGTGATTGTGATTAAGTGATCACTTGAATCACCAGAACTTAAATTATGCTAAACGTCTGGACTCTAGACTCTAGATCAGAATTCGCGATTTGATTGCGTCGACTGTCGGGTCAATACTTGTGGTCGTAGTCGTCGTCACTGCTGTTGCCGCTGTTGATCGACATAAGAGTGGAACCGCTGGCCATCATATGAGAGACAGTGGAACTCCGTTTGTGACCCATTTGTTGGTGTTTTTCGCGCTTATGTTTGGTCCGTCTGTTCTGAAACCAGACTTTGATCTGCGTTTCGCTGAGATTCAGATCTCTGGCCAATTGTTTGCGTTCACAGCCGACGACATATCGGTTGCGCTCAAAGATCTCTTCCAGCCTTAAGAGCTGTCCCGGACTGAAGGCCGTGCGGATGCGCTTCGGCTTTCGGTACGGACTGTACGACGACTGACAACATATGTCCGGACTTTTGCTCGAAATCAGTTTGTAATCTACGGATGGATCAGAAGAAAAAACAAATGCGATTAGTGATAATCTTGATTAATTTGGCCAATCAATCGATTAGAGACTGCCGTTTCGTCATTAGTCGCAATTCGGATAATTTATAAATTAGTGAACCAAACGATTGGCATAAATATTATCATTGCGTTGGGCATTAAAATTCCGATTTCAAAGGGTTTACTGTCAGAAATGAGCAGTGAATGAGTGGTGTAATGACAACCGTTGCCATCGCTGACTGAGTTGATACAATTTATGCATAGTTTTACAATAATTTTCTAATTAAGCTTAATTTAAAGAGAGGTCAATTATAAATATAACCATTATTTTTGATAGATTATCTAGGAAAAGCGTAATCATAAATAATTTTCAATAAATTTTTCCGTTTAAAACTCCAAAATTAAGCTAATCTTTAATTTAAAAATTAATTTGGATAATGATCGCGAACTATATACAGTATATACGGACCATGCGATAAGACGTTTGACTGACAACTCCAATGAACCGGTGTTTCAGATATAAAACTATTTTTTCCGAAATGTTTTGATCAGATTTGGTGCAAGAGATTGGAAGGCAATGACAAACCGAGTGTTCAGATGGAACGGACGGTTCGGTTGTCTGTGTGAGCGGTAAAATCAATTAGACATTCATTATATGCGAACAGCACTCATATTAAGGTTGATCTGCAGATACTTAAAGCAAAGGACATATAATTTTGCGATAAAATTAGGTTTTTATATCTGTTTAGAGACAAAGAGGCGAAGGAAAGGACTCTCCGTTTGGTCTGTTTGGGGCCGTCTTTCCTCTTCAGTGTCTATCTGTTGCCAACTGTCCTCTAATGGCTAATAATCGAAAGGAAAGTGGAGATAACTTCTGAAGACATTAGTACTGTTCTGAAGCTAACAATTGTAAGATTCAAACCGTTGTGGCGAACGATAAGAGCGAAGAGAAAGGAATAACAAGACATTCGTTCGGTTGAGAACTGGGCTCGAGTTTAATGGGAAATAAATTTCAGAGACTATTAGCACATAATCACATAAATTAGGGATTATTTGCATATAATTTATGTTTTACTGCACATTAACGACAAAACATCACTGAAAACACATTTCTATCATTAGTTTTGCTGTCGATTCAGATGTACTCAAAGTTTAGCAACAAATGACCGAAAAAATGGTTTATTCATTGCGTAACTAAATATTCGTTTCGTTGGGTCCGGACCTCAGCTCAGCTCAGGTCTGGTCTCATACTATAGACCTGTCAACGACTCGACGTTTCGCCAATTCATTAACCAATTAATTAAAACGACTCACAAATGATAGTATAGTTAGACGTCATTCGACTAGCGATTAGTCGGAAACTATTTAGCAAATTATCTGTAGATACTTAATTAGTCTTATGAATTTTCCCGATTTAGATATCCCAGAATAGACTATTGCCTTTGCCTTTGCCTTGCTGCATTGTTGGGAATGTCGAGCCACGCAATTCCAGTGTGAGAGCTATTAATAACTAGCACAAGGAAATTCATTGGATGATTGTCACAAGAATTACACATTATTTCAATTAAACTCACGAATAAAATAAAAATGTCTTTTATTGGTATTTCGGGATATTTTTACGTCTGCTCTGAACTGCTGTGAACCGGGACTACGAGGCAAAAGACCAGTAGTGATGAAACGCCGTCAGAAACGCCAATTACAAGCATTTTAAAACCAATTAAGACTATTTGAGGCATAACTATAACTATAATCCTATGATTTAATGGCTCTATCTTTATATCAATGATAGTTAAAATTAATTTGAAAGAAAATAAAATTTAATTAATATCGAAATATGAATTTCATAGTTGGCTCTACTTTGCTGTCAATGTAGGGATGGGTCGCTGTCGAGAGAAAGAATCTTTGGTTTCGAGAAAGATAGTGATTAACGAGCAAAACGAAGCTAACCTGTATCACTGCTAGGGCTGCCAGACGTCCAGATTTGACCTGGACAATCCAGAATTTGAGCATGGTGTCCAGAATCATGACGAGAGAAATTCTGGACAATAGGTGATAGGAAATTAAGGATAATTTTGATATGACTTGTTTTGAGTTCAATTCTTATGTTAAATCCAATCAAAGGTTATTATTAAGTGTCAAATAGAATCAAAAATATAAATAGAATCATTTATATCATGCTATAAAAATTAATCATGTTAATAAATCCATTTGTCCAGAATTGTCCAGAAAATTTGTGACAATTTTCTTATTTTGTCCAGATTTATTGAAAAAATGATCTGGCAGCCCTAATCACTGCTTCTTAGCCCTATGTAGTTTTGGATGGCAAATCCAAAAATTATAATGAAATTGCTTGCAAATGTCGGGAAGTATGAGATATTGACTAAAATAGGTGAAAGTATATGATTGTTAATAGGCCAAAAGTTGTCCACATTAACAAAACTCATAGCACCTTATTTTAAGGTAGATTAAATATCAATTTCAATAAAGTTTTAATTTTTAATTTGGATTTCTAAGATTGATTGTGAATAACATGTTTATTCAAACTTAATGCTGATTCAAACTTAAGGTAGTTAATAACGCGAACTGTGTCGATCACTTAATTTTTTCATCGTGTTTATTAGTGTCTCACTCTTTTGTCTGATGACATCAGTGTATATAGTCAGTCGATAAAGCTAACTGATGGCAGCACTAAATAACATTTAGAAATGGGCCACTCATTGAAATATACATCACATGTTTTATGTCTGTTTTGCAGTATTTATTCGGCAATGTTTTATTGAATTTAATTCATCAAAGAAATTATTTCTGAGACTTAAAAAACTTTCTCTGCAGAGTCTGCACCCATCCCTAGCTCTGAGTCCGCAGGCGATTGAGTCACATGTGGTGTGTATTTTGTCGAAACCGAATCATATTTTATTTGATATCAACATTTCTTTTAATCCAATTATCTAATCAAAAATCACGGCTTAATTAGGGAATAATTTGAAGGCCAATCAAATAAATCAATTAATTAAAAGCGATCCTAATTATCACAATCTTGGCTAAAAAACTATAACATTAGTATTCAAACATTTATGTTCTGAATAATTGTTAATAAATAGGTTGAGCAATGGCTTATGATTGGCCAAGGTAAGTAATTTATTAGCTATTGATTTTATTCATAATTATTATAAATTTAAAAATCTGGCACTTATTCTCGAGTTTGTCGATAAAGCCTTCGAACATAATGGAGAAATATTGCTTCTCCTAATTGGCAATTGGCAAGCTCATTTCTCATTTCTCATTCTCATTCTCATTTCTGGCATTCTTCCTCACTCAGAATCAGTTCCCTAGCAATACCTTGTAATGAGTGATCACTTATCTGCGATCAGCCAATGATAGCAATGATAGTCGACGACAATTACAAGTCGTTAGCAGTGCTGGCGATCAGCGACTGATTGAATGCCGCAATCGTCAGCAAAATTGTCTGTTTTTACCCCCTATTAACAAATCCCCGAAATTGTTAATCAAGTTATTAAAATCAGAATTTATGATTCAAGACATGAGTCAAACCGTTGGGAAAATATAATTGCATTTCGATGTGAATCAGACTTTTGGCAAATATAGCCTTAAAATTGTGAGTAAACATCAATTAAATCACATTAACTGCGATAAAACGATTCAATTAAATATGAAATAACATTGAGAAGTCATCTCTGGCTGCGATCGCGCCACTAATTGCCCGACAATTGCCATTACCTGACATTCACATTGGGATCGTCGGGGAAAAGGGGAAACCAATCGCTTCCCATTGGCCTTCCACTCAATCACTTACTGCTAATTCGATTTGACTTTTCATAGAATACCCATATTTGCAGACAAATAGACGTTTTTCTCCTATTATGACAGCAATTGATTAATTAATTGCTTGACTTTAGAGGCAAATTGTGAGGCCTTTGGAGCACAAAATCAAAGTCATTAAACGCACTGAACTCTAAATGAATTAAATATTCATTTTGACAATAAATTATCGAAACAGAGGACCAGAAGACAGACTATACTTCAAAATTGACAGAAAGCTTCCATCAGTTAAGGCAGTGATTGCGTGAAATAAATTAACACTATTTTAATCGATCAAAACATAGAAACTAATTAACAATGTGTGAGGAAATCTCTTTCCCCTTGTGACGAGTCAGTAGTTTCCTCGATGGCGAACAGCACTTCATTTACTCGAATCACTCGATTCGAATCGTTCGCTAATTTTTATCGTTATTGGCGTCGCCTTTGAAATCGTTTCGCAGTCCAAATGATAATTAACAGACAGCGATAAAAATGAATAAACACGAGCACTAATTAAATAGTAGTCACTACAAGTTGGTCACAAGTTGGCGATCGACAATCGCCAGTACGAACCCGACAATTCAAAACAAAAAATTCAAATCAGATAATCTTTTAACGAAAAATACGTATCTTTATAATTAGTTTCTCGCAATATATTAACGAATTATTTGCTAATTAACGCATTTGTGGAGCCATTTGTCGGTACAGTAGTGCAAACCCACGCCTTGTCTGCGGCCGAAGCCATCACTCAGTCCGTCGAATGAGAGCCTCATTTCGGGTCTGAGTTTTGCTTTTAGAATAACTTTTGGCCGAAATCTAGAAAGCGATCGACTATTTTGTGCAAACGCCTAATGAACTCTTGTTTTTATTTGAAGAATAGTTGAGCTGAACCTAAGATCCTTAGATGTGCAAGGTCGTCGGCAAAAAAGGCGAATTGCAACTTGTAATTAGTAGGTATGGCCAAAAATTAATCACGATTTGTTTTTCGGTCTGGATATCACCTTGAACAGTGTGCCAAACGCTTGATAGGCAATTAGCGTAAATGTCAAGGTGATCTCATGTAAGCTACAAACCCAAAGCACTCACTAATTACTCATTTCTTTTGAGAAACAAAAAATTATGTAATTATTTATTAATTAATGAGTGTTTGTGTGAAAAGATTTGATTGAAGTAAACAATAGTGTATTGACTGAAAGCAGTGATTTGGCGGCACTTAAGGTTCGGCCGATTCTGGAACTCCTTATCGCAAGAATTTCTTAATTACTGATGGCTTTGATTTAGTGGGAAATCAATTCATGAGATTTGGCTCTGAGTTGGGAAACGAAATCTAATTTAGACTTTTGTATGTAATTCGATGTTTGAGTCACTTTTGCGAACGAATCGCCGAATCAATTAAATTAATTTATAGTCACTTTTCAATGAATTCTTTGGCATTTGCCGTGAAATTGCTTCAGAAGGCGATTGCATTAATAAATAGCTAATTAATCAAGGTGGCTTTCATCGCACACATCTGGCCAAACATGCCATTCGGCCAATGAAGCCATTAATCGGTTAATTATCATTTTGCTGGTTATTATAACTCACTTTGAATACTAGATTACGCCAATGGAAATGTATGCGCATCTCAATGAGCCTATTGGCAATTTGTCCATTTGTCCATGGTCACCTCGTCATTAGGCCAGATCTCAATTTACAAACACTCCATTTGCGCTCCAATTAGCCATAAATTGTGAATTAAATGCAATTTAATTTATGATAATTTAGGAAAAGTTTTATTTAAAATTTATTGAAATCACTATTGAAATGACTGATTGCTAGTTAATTGCAATTTGTAATGACCCGACTTTTGTTAATTGGATTACGAGTTTAATTAGGAATTTGTTTTACATATATTTTTTGCATAAATATTGGACTCGTTTTGCGATCGACAGATAAGTATTGCGATTGAAGTATCAATCATTCCGTTTTTGGAAGACTTCATCGACAAAAAAATTATCAAATGTCCTTGTCTTGTGAATTAACTAATAGATGTGTGTTGAGATGTAATGTTGGGGAGAGAAGGGGAGAGAGAGAGAGAGAGAGAGAGAGAGAGAGAGAGAGAGAGAGAGAGAGACGACTTGTTTTATAGTCGTTTATAATGATTCAGTGATTAATAGATAATTTGAATTCAATCTGTGATTCATTCGCGTAATCATAATATTTGCGAAGAAATCGTGTTTTTTAAGTCCAAAAACAATTTTCTTGATTGAAGTTAAGTACAAATTATTTGAAATGTTTTATTCATTAAATCGATTTAACATTGAAAGCATTGAAAGGCTTGGAAACTAAAGTGCAATTCATTTGATAATTAGTTTATCAGAAAATATTTAAAATAATTATAGTTATAGTCGAACATTGAAACGAATTCACAATCGAAATGAGCCGAACAATGCAGTACTCGATTGAATGAGCCAGCAGTTGCATTGCATGATAAATTGCAGGCTCGATCAGTGATTGATGACCACTATAATTACTACTAATGCCAGTTAATTGTGCTCGCTCCTCTTGTGCTCTGTCTGTCTGGATGTGCGGCGTTGGTGGCAAATCGATCATGATCATCGTAATCATGCCAATTGTTGTGCTAATTAAGTCGAGACACACAACGCCGACACAAAGGGGACGACAAGACGAGGCGATTGCGAAACAGTTGCCAACAGTTGTCTCCCGACTGTGAGGACAGCACTCACTGCCAGTCACTCACAAACAGAGCGAATATGAAAATTCTTTGTGTCTATTATTTGTCGATTTGCAGACAGGTATTTGAGGAACGGAGCCATTAACTAGCAATTTATTAGAGGAATTTGACCACCTCGGCGACTAATTGACTTTAAATGAATTGATTTAATGAACGATTTGCTGCGTTTCGTGACATAAATGTCAATCATTTGATAATTGTATTCATCATTAATAGCGAGGGAAGTGTTGTTATAATAAAACACAGCAATCATTAGTATATCAAATCGTTTTTCACTCTTCCCTTCTGTCGGTCGAGTCGTTAAAAATAGTTTTTCTCGTTTTAAGACAAAAAATAAATAAAATATAAATTAATTCTCAATTTTCTCCCCTTTTAACGACTAATTGTATTTTAATGCGAAACAAACAATTAGAGTCCTCTACAGTCGAGTCGAGGCGAACAGTCATCCGACGGATCCATGCATTGAGACAAATGAGAAAATGTTATGAAATCGACTCAAATTGATAGGCATTTCACGTCGAGTTATGTAACCGACGGAAAGAGCCTTCGAATGAATCATTCAGATAATAATTATGGCACTAATTGTTTACTATATAAGGAATTGACGGTAATTAACACTTAATTAATCTGTTTATACAATCGGCAAATGATTCGCAGAATAAAACATATATTAATACTTCGATTGCTAGTCATGTAATTAATCATAGCTTTGGTCTAATCTATTGAATCATCGGTTTGTAGCCAATGATAGCCAATGATAGCCACTTAAGTCGTCACTGGACTGCATGTCATGTGAAGTGCGATACACGAGTAGTATTTGTATGGGCTTTCACGAGGATGAGACCGATTTGCAAGTGGAGTAATTAACCCAAGGTTAATTTTAGACGACAAGAAACCTACAGATCCAAGTGCAAGTGCAAGCTAATTGTCCTTGTTTGGCTTCACGGCAGCGCCTAGAATAGCGTTTCGTTCCCATCTATTATTTACACAAATCTTTGAACTTGTCTTTCGTTTGACTTATCCAAGAGCATCCTCAACATCTTGTACATGCGAACTACACTGTATTAGCACCACTGCCACAACCACCTGGTCTTTTGTAGTGCAATGTGAGTCACCTCTGATAGCAAATCGTGTTTCAAATCTGTGAACTTATTTGCATCACTCGAGCGCTGATTCATAACAAGTTTTTTTTAATACCACGAAAACAGTCATTCGATTAATGAATAGAAAACTTAATTAGAAAAACGCTTCAATTATCGGACAATCCATTAGATAAAAGTCTGACTTCATTAACGAAATTCCAATTTATATCTCATCTCTCTTTCGGGCCATTAATTCGCCTCTAATTAAATATGAAATAATATTTAAGCAAATTTTCACTGAAAACCATTTAAGTGTTTAATTGCTATTCACATAAAATATCCAAATCGTGTGTCGATTAGAGTTAAATTGCAAAACGAAAAAAACTTCTCTCTATTGGAAAGTATTTCGCTATGAAATTAGTTTGTATTTCTAGATTACGTCAATATTATTAAGATTGGAATCAATTAATTAGTTTTTATATTTCGTATCAATTCCTATATTAATATTAGAATAAACGCTTCGACTCGACCTTCGTTTCGCTCTTATCGCTAGTTATTAATTCCGAAACTATATTTTGTGTAATAACGAGAAAACCTGAGCGAAAAATATTTTCAATAATTGAGCGAATAATTAGTTATATTTCATTTCAAATTGAAATTAATTTCTTTTTTCTATTTTCACTCGACTTTAGACAATTTTTCATTTGAATTAATGTTTCGTTAATTAATAATTATTTTTATATCAGTGAAAAACATCTTTCCGTCGCTGCTAATGAACGTGTGGGTCAATACGTAAAGACCTATTGAAGGCGGTGTTTGTCGCAGAAATTGGCAAGATCACTTTCCTATACAATTGTGAAATCGTAGACTTAATGACATAATTTTTCTCAATTTCATTGTCATTAATATCTAATTTATATAATTATAATCCAATTGTAGTCTAAAAATATTATCGATTACCGCGTATTCATTAAAGTCTATACTTTGGTCGCACACCAGTCGACCGCCAGGAGTGCCAACCTTTCCCTAGCATAACCAGCACAGCTATCATAACAAGCAAGCACAAATGTGCACAAATTGCTCCGTTTTGTTCATAATGCCAGCGAAAAACGGTTTTGCGAAACATGATAAATATTAAAAATGACAGTGAATTAGATAATTTGATTGCTGGCTAACGAAACTGTGCCGAACAGACAATGCCATCAATAACTGCAGACATTTCAAACGTTTAATTAGTTTTTTAAAAGGCGATCGATTAAAAGTTTTTCCTAAACGTCTGACTGAATACCAATGTTTCGGAATTTTGAACCCAATTTCGCGCAAATAGTTTGAATTTCAGGTAATTTATAAACAAAATTGATTGAAACACAAGTAAATTGTTTGAGACGTACCGCAAACCTGAGGCAAGAAGTGGTGACTGCTTTGGACGAGTCTGTCATCGAAGGGCCGACAATACAATTGATTGCAGTAATATTGACTGCTATTGAAAGGCGAGGTCTGGAGGGCTGGACTGCCGAACGGCGCTCTTTCCGGCGATCCGTTGCGACTGTCCGTCAGATTTGATCGCAGACTCAAAATGTGGTCGTATTTTGGGTTTGGGTTTGAGTTCTGAATACTGTCCACAAAACGATGACTGAGTGGTTGATTGAGTATAGATTGGTCTGAATTGTGAGTGAGATTTGAGATGTAATGTGAGTTCTGATGACTAGCGTTGAGATGAGGGTCGGTCTGCGGACCCGCACTTTGGTTCGGAGTTGTCATATATGAGCGCAGAATTCCTTCGTCTTTGGCCAGAAGTCGGGAATTGTTTTCGTTGGCGTCATTGCCGTCGTCGCTGTACTCATAGCTCCTGAGGTCTGTGTTATTGCTGTTGCCGTTCACTGTCTTCTGGTCATCGAGTGGTGGCGTCGGTGTCGTCGGTCTGTGACCTGACGGCGAAGGACTTGTTGTTGCGGTCGGCTTTTGGACGAAGTTATTGGTCCCTTCGGCGGTCGACTCTCGGTCGGCATCTTTCTTATCATTGTTGCCGACCAACGAGTCGATAGAAAAGGCGTGATATTTGGGTTTATAAATGTTTTTCGGTCTGTCGGCCGGTCGGACGGCACTCGGACTCACTTCACTGGACTCTTTGGCGACGCACGGCATCATCACTCGGACATCGACGGGAATCGAGTCTATTGTTGAGATGGAGGTCCGACTAACTGGTGTTGGCGACTTACCTAGCTAGTTAACTTGCTTTTGCAAGTTCGCAGAATTGTTTTGGTACTTCTTCGTCAATTAATACTTTCCTTATTTCAAAGAATTTTTTCCATAGGAAAAAAATAGTGAAACGAGAGTTCAAGAGCTCGTTAATTAGCTGAGATGAACTTGGTTACAATTGTTGACAATCTTGCAATCGCAGAGACAATTAGTTCATTGAGAGACGTCTGACTGAACGGAGTGAGAGATGCGTAATGAAGTGGTGTTTAGAGTCAGTGACGATCAGAGGAATCACTCGAACCACTGGAATCTGAATCTCAATCTCAATGTATAGCAGACTCACAAAAGTCTGAGCACTTCAGCGATACTCCGCTCTCAATGAGAGTCTTGTTCTGCACTGCAGTGCAAACGCTTTGGCGCGTATCGCCAGAGCTGTGGTACGGCGTCGGAGACACCCATTTCGTCACCGACGCTGAGCCGCCCTTTTCTCGCCTTCCCTTCGACTCGACTAACGACTCGCTCAGCGCTAACGTTAATCAAATAGCGAACCAAAAACATGGACACAAACGCCGTTTCGGAATCCGGAATATTCTTTCGCTCCGACGATAATCAGCGCAATATTGAACGAAACTAATTATACATTTATATTGATTGCCAATTATTAGGATTGCTTTAATGGCATTGTCATGTCGGCCGACGAGCCGGCTAATAAATGCCAGTCCACCACCTCTACCACCTTTAGCTAATTCATTCGCTAACTGTCCCAACGCTGCACACAATTCCATTAGTGAATAGAATCTCAAACTTTATTTTTTATTGTTTTAATAAACGTTTTGTTTCGGAAAACGAGTTAATGTATTAATGCATTCGTCGTTTGGCTTTAATACATGAAAATAAAATATCAATTATTTGTTGTCAGAAATCGGACTATCATTAATGGAAATTTAATATAAATAACAAATTAGCAAAACTTTCAATTGGATCGCCTCAAACACAGGGATGTCCACTGACTCTACTGTTAAAGTCTGGTCAGTAATAGTCACTCAAATCGGTGATTATTGTCAACAAAAGACGAATAATATCGATAATAAATGTTTGTCTAATTCGTTGACTGACACGAGAGTCGAAACGCAAATCTGGTGTCAGAGTCGGCAGTCATTTAATTAACGGGCGTTTGCGTTGATCTGAATTCCAACGCATTGGCCGACACTGACATCAATAATGATATTTCTGAAGTAATAACTAATACATAAATATTTTAATATTACTTTTATTTCTTTTCAATTGCATTCTGTTTATTAGCTTTTATTGCTTCGACTGTAACAACAATTATTACATCAATTATCAGAGTATTTGCGATCAATTCTCAGATTTCGATTAATTGACGGCAAACTTTTGGCCAAAGAATTTGGGTTATTATTGCACTTTTGATTGTTTTTCGTTCGTTTCGTTGCTTTTGTTTAATAATTGACTCAAATGATCGCCAAAAACATTGAATTCAATAATGAGACCCACCGTTGCATTGGCTCTGCGTTTATACCTTACTTATTACGGCAGACCATTTGCAATGCAATCCAATCTGATTGGCAATGAGTGAGCTCTCGGTGTGACTATCGCTACGGTTTCGCTGAATCGCTAATTAACTTTTGATAATCTATCGGATTATAAGTAGCGTATAATTGGATTGCAATAGAATCTAGGTGATCATAGCTGTCTCACTGAATATGGAAATGTTTTGTTGTTGACAGTGTGGCAAACAGATCAACAAGTTCATTCATTCGTTCATTCATTGGTTCGTTCATTTGTCGGGCGAATTGCGTACATATTTAGCGCATTACAGACAATAAGTTATTATCGAGACATCGATTTTCATTTTAATAAGCATATTATTGTCGATACAGAAAATGACTTATTTTGAGAATATAGTTATGTTTGCAAAACACATCCAAATAACTAGTTTATGAATAATCTAATTAAATATCGAATAAATTTGTTCATCGATTGAATTATAAGTCATTTATGTCGACAAATCGATAATAAATGTCATAAATCTATAACTCCTGTGAAGAGAGAGAGAGAGAGAGAGAGAGAGAGAGAGAGAGAGAGAGAGAGAGAGATTTGCTCAGCAGAATTTGCTCTTCTTTTTGTCCGCCAATTAACCCA
>JAQGBE010001035.1:0-12950 GCA_034698225.1 Scheloribates latipes | reverse complement strand
CCTCAACACCCGGACACACCCGTGCCCTCAACCATCTCTTCTCACAACGACTGCACTTATCGTTATCTTAATTCTGGTAATCAATATTCGGATCGAAAAGATTGCGACTAAAATATGTCCAACGAAATAGTCTGAGACGGGAAGTGAAAGCAAGTAATTTAGATGTCGTCCCAATTGATTGCAATAATTCATTCAAATATTTGTCTATGAATTTCATAGACAGAGATAGAGATAGAGATCGGAATTATTATTCATAAGAAATGAATGAAAATCAGTCATTCATTAGATTATTTCTTTCTATCGTCTCATTTGAGGACATTATTTGCCTGCAATATATGGCCAACACTGTCGTCGCGAAGCCTTTTATTCTAGGAAATTGTGAAATACATTATTAATGAATAGAATTTCTGTTTAATAATGAGGACAACAAATGAATTAATTATTCTCTGCCATTAATAGCAAGCGTTCGTTAGACAACTCATTAAGGCTTTTACTTTTGATTTTTTAAAAGTCTAATAATTGTTATTAATAACGAGTGGAATGCAAGGGATCATAAACTAACTGACCAGATAAGCGACGACCATGCTTAATTGAAATTAGCAAACCGTAACTCAAAATATGTCTAGCTACAGTAGAATCGGTCCACCATTTCATCATGGCCAATTTTACCATGATGAACGATATATCAAATTCAATATCAACTTAAAGCTTAATCATTCAGAGTTGTCATCGCTTCTATATGTTCTATATTATCTAGGTTAATTATTATAATTTTCAATTACATTCAAAACTGTTTGTTCTGTGCGTTGGCGGTGCAATCGGCGCGGAATAACAAGAAATAACGAGATTAATTATTGCTAGTTGTTAGTTAGCTTGGCTCGGCTCAGTTCGCCGCTCACCACAAATTATTAAGTCTGAAGATTGAAATTGCGTTCTCATTAATAATATCATATTTGTAACCATAAGGTCGTTATTACTCAAAATAGAATCGTTTCATATGATTAAAAGCTCTGATTGCGAGCCTCGACTACCCGTTCCTCGTCTCTCGGCTAACGACACAATGGATTAATTGAGCAAAAAGACAATGAAATCCTGTTATGCATGGATTGAGTTACAGGAGTTAGCATATGACATGTGACATATCGATGGCAAATGGCCATGCTTACATTGCTAACATGCTAACAGCCACCGGTTATATCAATGAGATTCGGTTTTACTATTATTCTTCGAGTCATTCATTAATTGGATCCAAAAATATTCGTGTAATCCTAGAACTGAATCCGTTGTGCAATCGTTCGGAGAACTGAAGACTACCAGAGAGTAGACAATCGATTGCTTGTTCTCTGAAAATCTTTTTCTCTTTAGAGGATTCAAAATATGTAAAACAGAGCCGAGCATTACCCTGGAGTGGAACGAAACCTTAATTTTCCAGCAATTTCCCCTCGAAAAGGCAAGTACCTTGTTCGTTTGACTCGATTGAAGCGTTCGTTCCAAATGACAGTTACAGGTAATTCCAGACTAGGTTTGAGAGTTGGAGTGGAAGTCAGTGATTGAAAGTGTCTTCCAATACAAGCATTTATTTAATGCTCTAATTATCGATTTGTTAAGTCATGTAATCCTTTCTTCTCTTTGTTTATCTCAATTAAAAGGTCGCAGAAATGGCATTAGAGATAAGCATTTGGGAGAATTCGGCCAATTCTGGAGCTCAGCCCAAAGCACTGGCCACCACGGTAATCCCTCTAAGAAGTGCTATTCTTCATCACATCGATTGGTGGCCTCTTCTGCCGCCCAATGCCAATGTGGTAAAGGCTGTGTCGATGGAGTACATCGGTGAGTGTCTCGATGACAGTGGAGATATTCCGCACACACACTCACTCACTCACCCTATCCTCCGACAACACATTTAGCAGCCATCAGACCCGACGACGTTCTGGTCAACGGCTCGCGATCGATGCCCGGCAGTAGACGCAACTCGAACCGAAGCAGCATTTGCTACGAGTCGTTATCACAACAGCCGTCAAAGACATCTCTGGCGTCGTCGGGTGGCCGTCGCTCGATGGATGAGGTGTGTCTCAGTGCCAACCGTGGATCTAGTCTTCGACTCAATAGCAGACATTCGGTGACGGAACTGAATCCGATGGACCCGTCGGTCAAAGAGCTGTTGGCACCACAATACGATCCGCGCACACGTCGCAAGAGCTCTTCGGCCTTAGCCCAGGCAAAGCTCAAGAGAAGTCTTTCGCTCAAGTCTGACAACACAAACAACACGACTAACAGCCGAAGCGATTCCGTGGGCTCTGCCTCTGACCTGCTCTGCGATCCCGAAATGGGTTTGAGTGCCAAACAGTGCGGAGAAATCAAATTGGGTTTCATTATGACTAAAGGACTGCTCGAAATTGAAGTGATTTGCGCCCGAAGTCTTCCCCTGGGGATCAACAATCAGCCGCCAGGTATGTCACGCCTTTTAATCTATTAGTTTCGGCTCTTGGCTGCTGTGAGTGTGGACACCGGTTTAATTTGCTGATAGGTTTGTCTACAATTAGTCGATATCCAGGGCTATAATGAGCGCATTTACCAGCAATTGGTAGCCAAATGTATTTATCCGAGTCGTCGGATGTGATTCTCATATGAATTGATAGGTAAGAATCACTCGATATTTAGCGATCGTCTGCAAAGAGTTGGTTAATAGGGATGAATAGAGCATCGCTACGATCGGGTGCTCCCAATCAGCAGAGCAGAGCTGGCATGATATAACTGATGATATTATTTGGTTTGTAACCCCGATTGCATTACTCCAGACACGTATGTGAAGATCTATTTGTGCGATAAGGGCCGCCAACTGCACAAACGCAAGACCCGAGTGGTGGCCAACGAGTGTAACCCGCAGTACAAGCAAACCCTCAAATACGACGCCGCTATGATCTACGGCCGAACACTTCTTGTGTCCATTTGGGAGAAGCAGAAGGGCTTCGAGCGCAATGTGCCGATCGGCGCCACCGAGATCCTGGTCAATCAGCTGGAACTGCACAAACTGACCATCAAATGGTACAAATTGGACACTTTTGATAACGTCAAGCAGTTCTCCGATTGATGTCTAATTCAACTCTATATCAAACGAATTGTATTTTTCATAATAAGAGTCGTCTCAAAGATTGGGTCATCTCTTTGATGAGGTCTGACCTGATCTGCGCCGATCGGCATCGATCTCCGAGACAGACGATTAGCTAAATTTGTTGGAAAGGCCTGTCGAGCAGTGCCGAGCAGTGCCACAACCGGTGCACTCGAGTCGAGTAGTAATAAATAATTGATTTTATATAAGATTTGATTTGACTTTCGTCTCAAGAGATTCATCGCATAATCTAAAAGCAAATTCTAGTGATTTCTCAATCGATTCTCTGCTCAGCGTATGGACTGATAGGCCCAGCCTTTTATGGGAAATTGAATTTTTAATTCTTAGCGTAGATGCGAAACAGCATTAGCCAGGAGTAGAGCCAAACAGAGTCATCCCTAATGAGTGTCGTCGGCGGAAAGGGATGACCCGTTCGTCTCATCGCTTGAAAATATTTTTGAAAATATTTTTAGAAACGAAAAACAGTTATTGAAAATTATATATACGTTAAAGAGAATCAAAACCATTTTATATAAAATAAAATTAACTAGTTTGTTATGAGAGATGATGTAATAGATCGGAGAGTTGCCAGGTATTAGTGGTGGTTGGATAGGACTACAGACTATTCACTCGTTAGCCGCACATATCATCGATTGAGGCGTCGTATAGTCTAACAAAACGTATGAATAATTAATGAGATTTACTTTATTACAAATAATTATTGAGATTTTAGTGTAAATAAGAAATTAATTTTATTGTAAAAGACAACTATTTTTACTTCTAATCAGAGACTCTATTCGGAAGCGAATAAACATATTTTCTTCTCTTACTCTCTCTTGTGATCTGAAAGACTGCACACGTTTTCACCGAAAAAAATACAATTTTAGCACAAATTCTCTATAAATATTTGATTCTCTGCTAGACTACAGTCGAGTTAATTATCAGGAATAATGTTTTTCTCTCTCTCTCTTAATAACGAGCTCTCGATTCGAGTCGAGACCCAGGAGAGAGTCGCCCGAAACGACCAGGTTTTTAATGATTTTTGATGTTTTTTTTTCTGATTCCGGGGCGCAATTAGCAAGATAAATATTATGCAATTGTTCTCGATTATTAAATGTTGATATATATCACTGGATATTTACACAGTTATTACAGAACATAATTATTATTTGTTCTTTCGAATCGAATTAATTTGTAACCGAAGAGCACAATAACTGATACGATATTACTGTCAAACAAATGACTGTGAAATAAGACGAACTCAAAACTGATTGTCACATATTCTCTGAATTGTGTGGCCTTAAAGTGATTTCTATTGTGATTTACTATTGAATAAACAAATCTAACGACAAATTCAACACTTCTTTCATTAAAACTCGCGTTTACTTTGTTATTGATTTGTTTGCTTTAAATCCGTTTCATTCGTCGATTCAATTCAATGGCAAACTTATATTTTGATTACATAAGTCTCTAACTATTACATAATGAAACCTTCTTCCGGACAGACACACACACTCATCAAGCAAACAGACATTTATTTCAATTACTCTAATAATAGATATGAGTCCACAATTCCATTGATTAGTTTTCTAATTCTGTTATCAAAATTAAGTTAAAATTCTTGTTTCAAGAATTCATACACTATTTTGTCTTTGTTTGAAAATCAATTGTTCTGAAAAGCAAATGCTCTGAAACGTCGATCGCATCACATAATTAACGAAACTTGGCTCCAATGACATGCAATTTAGACGAGACAAGACAGTTTCAAGACAGTGCCGGATCTCGTCACTGACTGGTGGACATGTCTGCCGAACGCCAGTGTGAATCCCTCTGGGCTTTATCATGGTGATTTTTTGTTTGCCTCTTTTGAAGCCAGCTCTCGGAAACAATCTTAATCTCCGTCTATATCTGATCCAATCGCGAGAGTGCGTCGCGAAGTGAGTACCGCATTGGCATCGCATCGCTCGATGATCTTGCAATGTCGAGCAACGCCAACAACAACACAATCGATTACGAATATCAACTTCTAGTTTGATGATCAGGTCAACAGAGCCGAGTCATCAATAATGGAGGAGTTGAGCTTGATAAATAAAACATTTGCAACTTTAAAGTGTTACTTCTTTTCAGTGATTCAAAGGTCTGAGCAGGCAATCCAAGAGCTGTCGGCCGCAGATGTGCTTGATCAATTCAGTGATACAGCTCTTTCAAGCCAACATATCAAGCTCAAGGTAAAGCAGGTCAGTGTTCAATAAAGGATTGATAGAGTGGAGCGATGTCTGCGATGTTTGCCATTGTGTCTCATGAGCTATCGGATGCACTCTATGAGCGCTATTCACTATAAACAAGGTAATCCTAAATAAAAGAAAAATCTTATTAAATAAATAATGTTTAAGTAATTGTGTTTAAGCCTTCACTTGACTGCAAGTCTCACACACTTTACTCGTCTTCGCTATAATGCGTTCCAAATTCTGGAACTCGTTATAAGCTTAAGGAATATTCTAAGCGAAAAGTCATTCCTTAACAGAGAATTAGGTCATTCCGGGCCCGCACTGCACGCGACCGCCAAATAATAACACCGACACTAATGCCGGCTCCGAATGGAAGAGACCTTCAATTCATAGGTATTAACACAAACACTATTAAACATAATTAATCAGATCTATCGACAAACGACTCAATCGACTCGACACCACATCCACTCATTTGCATCGCTCATCAAACATGAGATCGATTCCACTGACAATTGGTATTCCGTATTTGAGTCAATACGAATTGACTCATTTTGTGCTCGTTCTTGTCTACGCCGGGTGTGTTCTGGTCAGACAATCAGCAAGGGCATTGCCAATCAAGCCCATTGTCAATACCCCATTATTCTCTTGGCATATATCGCACTTTTGGCGCTAAATGAGAATTTTGTGCAGAATATGCTTATATTCAACAGTAAGGGTCGGATCAATAATATCCAGGTATAGCGCGCTGTGCTGTCTATAGCCTTAGAGGTTTGTGTCGGAGATGAGTCTGAGCTCTGGTGTAGAGCTGGCGATCAAATGTGTTATAATCAGCGCCGATGTCGTTAACAAACTGATGGACCAGAAGTCGACTGCAATAAACAATTTGCTCGATTAGACAGTGACCTAAATATCAACAGTTGTTTGGCTTTGGCTTCGCTTTAATATTTAACATCCCGTCTAAGCATATAATTATGTAATGACTCTATTGTTTAATAAATTACTTAATAGTTAATCGCTTTGATTCGCATTTTCTCCTCATTCAGCCATTGGGCCAAATGTCCCACAAATTAACTCAATCGAGACATAACTTTTGTCATTTGTTGCAAGTTTTCTATTAATATTTAGCTCAACTCTAAAATGATAACAATTTATATATTTATTATTTGAGTAAAAATTGTATTAATTATTTAGTAGAGAATGATATTGAAAATAAATGGAATAATCAATCGATGATATGAGTTAGTGATCACTGATGACTGATGAATGAGTTGAAGCCAACAATTATTCTTCTGGAGTCCAAATGTCCCACCAATGCCAATGCGTTAAATCGAAATCTTGTTCGACGTCCGACACATCGAAATCATTCGCCGAATCACTTGAGTCGTCCAGAAATGATGGGAAATCCAAACCATAGATATATCGGTGGCTTTCGACACACTGTCTGATACTGAAGAAGCCAATGGTTCCGATCACCGCAAACAGGGTGAAGAATGCCATCTTATTGAGGCCCAAACAGACGAACAGTGAGACCACCACAAGAATGGAAACGCAAAGACTGAGTCCGGCCGTGAAGTTTGCGACGCGACTGTTGGCTATCCTATCGAATATCATCTCTGTCTCGGCTGTCGGATCAGAATTTAAATCTCAAGAAATTCTTATATCGTTTCTGTTATCAATTGTTCTGATCTTTGCGCCAATTTCTAAATCTGATTCCAATTTAACCGATGCCAAAGTTTGATCTATCAATTTGAAAGTAGTTGAACCTAAAGCCACGAGATTTCAATCGCAATCATTGAATATCATTGAGTATCCATTTAGTATCCGGAAAAGGTGACCACGAGCTGGCAAACAATTGAATCAAGGTAAACTTTTCTAACATTTGCAACAAAAGTCAGTCTCAAGATGACTGATGGTTAGGTGAAATTATTCCGGATTCTAATCACAATAAATATCACGATAAAGATCTTTCCAATTGAATCTATTGTGCAAATTAATGTGCTCTATCCATCGAAATTGTAATAACCAAGTTAAATTGATAAATCCAAACAATCAAAACATCACAATCAAGCACGACTCGTAAGATTATGAAACAATACAATTGCCGAAAAACATTATTTTTCAAGTTCATGATAAACCATTTGCCTCTGACGCAAGTCACTGTCGACTTCATTTCAAATTGAGCATGGCGAGTGGCGAAAGGCGTATAAGCAATGAATTGATCTCGATTACACCATATTCCCAGTATCATTAGCATGTTGTTTATTCAACATGCGAACAAACTTTGGACTTTGAGAGCATAAACAGAAATACCTTACAAATGTAATAACAATAAATAGCTTGTAATTGACTGCCAATTATGAGTATTCACGACCACAACTTTAATCGGAACTGTTGACTGATATTTGACTCGAGCACAATCTTGAAGAATTAGCAGGTGATCGCGATTCGGACGCATTGCGAACACCGAACGAAACAAATGCAAAAATATTTCATTTGAATATTGCGTTCAAAATTATTTTCAACTTAATTGCGATCTCTAATTGTGTGACGAATGGAAACCTGAGTCACAGTCCCGGAGTCCAAACCATATGGACTGGCATTCATTCATTGAATCATTAAATCATTGAATTATTGTCTGCCAAACCTATATAAACCACTTAACAAACGGGACAAACATCGATGACTTAATGATGAATTATCATTCACTCTCATTGTTGGTATTCCTACCGGTGCTCGTTGTAGTCGACTCAGCCCCGCGATACCACGACAGCGCCGACTACGACCACCACTTCCCCGACGAACACCCCGTCGTCCACACCGTATACACGCCGAACGGCCCGCAAGTGATTACACAACATCACAGCCCCGACGGCGGCTACTTCTATAGCTCGACTGGTCCGGGAGGCTCTCAACAGCAGATGTCTGCCGGGTAATGCTCGCACATTCAGTTCGGCTAATGTATATCATTTGATAATAATCTAGATCTTTCGGCGTCCCTGGAGGTGGATATCACTACAGTTCGATGAGCAGTGGTCCCGGCAATCATTTCGGAGGACAGATGTCAAGTATGGGAGGCATGCCTGGGATGGGTTCGTTCCAGTCTATGGGACAGGGAATGGGCTCAGGCATGGGCATGGGTATGGGAATGGGCCAGGGAATGGGAATGGGCACGTTCAATGCGTTCAAGCCGATGAAATTCGAATGGTGGCCATCGATATTCGATAACAAGCACAAACGAAAATAAAGTGGATGTGATTTGATAGTTGCGACTCAACTGGTGAATAGTTTTAATTGAATTTGTTTAATAGTCTGTTTAATTATGTGTTTGGAATGGAAATAAATTCGAATTGCGGTGAATTATTTAGATGATAATTGCGAGTAAACAAGATGTTTCACAATGGCATCTATTCTTTGACGCAACTATTGTTAGACTTTGTTGCTTTGGACGATAAGATTATTGGAGAAAAGGATGTTTGCCCAGGAATAAAGAGATAACCTTGGTGAGATAGCGACCACCTGGACATTGACGATTATGCGGCACATGATTTAGACACTAAATCAGTGCTCAATCAGATTCCTATAAATAGGCGATCGATCGCCAGACAAAGCATTCGGTAAAAAGTTCGGCAAAATGTTTGCTCTGAAGACTATTGCTCTGAGTTGTTGTCTCATTGGTCTGAGTCAGGCCTTCGTGCCCTGCACTGACCCGTCCGGTCACGTCGGCAAATGGATCGGCAGAAACGAGGAGTGCGCTGCTCTCGTGCAGACCAACTGTCACCGACAGCCCGGCAACGGCCAGATCGGTCTGACCAGCACTTGGAAGAAAGGACTTCACGTTCACGACAATTGCGCTAAAATCCCGGCCCTGACAGCGATCGCCACCTTCTTGGGCCCCAACGGCAGCTACGATGAGCCCCATCTCCATCAACACACCGCCATCTTTGTCAAGTGCGAAGACGCCGGTATCAGAGTATGGGATCAGTGGAACGGAACACCGATTGGCTCGCGAGTCATCAGATGGACGAGCGGTTCGTCACCGCAATACACCGGAAATAACTTCTGGACTATTGCTTAGATTCCATGTTTCGCTATGTAAATAAATTCCTAAACCAATTCAGACCAATCAAAAATAAAATACTTAAATATCGCTAAATACGACTAAATTAGTACAATTTGAAAAGTTACACTGTTGTCTTATAGGGTTTATTTTGACTTATTACTAATTACTAATTAGTAATAACTTTATTTATAAACTAAATCCAAATCATTTTTTTGTAATTTCGGTTTTAGTCTTCAAGCGAAACATTTTTGAAGAGATAACTCAATGACTCCTTGTTATGGATGCGACGCATGGCTTCGGCCAATAGGATGGCGATGTCGATGGTCTTGATTTTATGGCACCTCATCTTCTGGAGCTCGTGTGGAACTGTTGGATGGTATAGAGATGGTGAATAATTGAAGAATAATCACGAATTGAATGCCTTACCAGTATTTGTGACAATCACTTCATCGATTGGCGAGTCTTCGATCAGTCGCGGAGCTTCCGGAGAGAAGAATCCGTGAGTGGCCAACACATATATCTTGTAGGCACCATGCTCGCGCAGGTGTTCGGCCGCGCTTACAAAGCTGTCCACATCATCGATCACATCGTCTATCATAATGGCTATTCTGCCGCCGACATCGCCCACTATACTGATCGGTGGCTTTTCTTTAGCAATAAATTTGGGCAATTCGTCGACACCGAAGAGATCGGTAGAGAACGACTGGTACAGCGGCGGTGATGTCCGGCCGTCCATTTCGTCGATTTCCGATTCGGTCTCTTTAGCCTCGCCGTGAATCACAGCGATTCCGATCCGGAGTCGCTCGGCATAAGAAGTGGCCTTTCGTATGGCACTCGGGCTTCGGGCGACTATTATGGCATTCTTGTAGTCAGATATCGATTCCTGGATATACTGCAGAAGGAATGGCGAGGCCCTCAAGTTTTCCACCGGAATGTCGTAAAATCCCTGAGACTTTGGATTTGATAGTAATTAGAAGAGAATATTGTATTTACATGTATTAAATCATGTTTTCCAACACAAGTTATCACAAATGATATCGTTTTATCAGAGTATAGCTGTTCTAAGGCTACTATTATTGTCGTATTGTCGTCAGGCACTGGTCTCGAAGTGTCTCCGCTTTACATGTATTTGTCATAAACTTTCCATTAAAAAGATTTTGGCTTACATTTGATTCCAATAGTAAATTGCATTTAAAAATGGTTAAAATCAGATAAAAACAATTTAGGCTTCAGTACCGACCTCTTTGTGATGCATGTCAACAGTGATGATATGCGTGAATCCCGCGCAACATATCATTTTGGCCAACAGTTTGCCGACAATGGCTCCCCTTTTTCTCATCTTCGACTGTTTGCCGTACGGCAGGTACGGAATGACGCCCACAATGTTTCGCGCGGCCGATGTCTTGCACGTGTAGGCCATTATCATCATTTCCATTATGTTGTTGTTGACATCGCGACCGCCCGTCTGAATGATATAGACGTCCCGACCACGGACTGAGTCGCCCAAAGCCAGAACTGATTCCCGATTGGACGTGTGGTACAGCGAACACGAGCCGAGCTTCTGGTCGAGTCGGGAGGCGACCGCGTTAGCCAACTGCGGGTGCGAATTGCCCGCCAGTAATATCATCTCGGTGTGTTGACGGGCCATCACAGCAACTAATTATGGTTAGTCTTATGGGTCGCTGAGTAGTTCGCTATCAGAGGCAACGGTTTAGTGTCGTCGACGACTGTCTTCGCCATTAATATAATTACTTTTAATCTAATCTCACATTTCGTTGGTCTTCACTATCGATAACCGACTTCTAAATACTGAAAATCGTGTTTCAGTATTCATTCGAGTTGTAAACCATAGCTATGGTTACAAACATTTATTCTATTTGTTCGATAATTTTAACATGTTAACTATTACCAGGGTAGTTCGACAAGCGCTGCTTCACATTGCCACGAGCAACTCGACATGGTCACATTTTGTTGTCCATGCAAAGAGCAATAAACGCATCGATCATCTTGTTGAGAAAGAGTCGTCTTATCGAAACTTGTTGTTAACCATAATGAGGGAAGACCCTGCCTATTTTCTTATTGGCATCTCTAAACAAACACAGTTCGACCTTGTACCTTGTAGCCAAGGACAGTAAATCTGAATTATAACATCATTTTATTAGAAAGCAATGAATAAAATTTCAAAACAACTCAATGAATGGCGATATATGATTGTAAATTGATGAATGTCCTTGCCTCCACTCTTGCCTCCACTGTCGCCCATCGGCTTAATTTCAGTCAAAACCTTTCACTTTGAGAATCCGCATAATTTGGATTCGACATAGATTTCGTCGAATTATTCTTTTGGCCGCTATTTGTATTGTTTGTGGTCTTCTTGGTCTGTGCGCCCGCAAGCCTGGCCTCGTGGGCCTTAATCTCCTCGACAGTCCACTGCCTCATCAGTTTGACCTTGATCATGACCCGTTCCTGGCGCCAACCCGACCAGATGGCCACCAAGGTGATGAACGTGAGCACGAAAATGCCACATCCCACCGAAATGCCGGTGATTATCCAGGCATCACCTTGCTCGCGATCCAGTGGACACTTGAGACCTACCCGTTCCCACTGTTCTGGGTCGTCTTCGCTCTCGTTGAAGTTGCCCATTTTGAATGCCTCTAATCTAATATTCATCAAGATCATTTCAATTCCTCCATTCAATTGAATGGTTTGCGGTTTAAAGCACTTATAGCCATAATTGAGAGGCGTTTCGAATAACTTGGTTTCGTTCAAATAACTCCTGACGTCGCCGGCGGTGAACACCACTTCACTCACAAATATGTTTTTGTCTTTTCTGAAAGTTAGAGACAAACTTAGATTCCCATTGAAGACGAGTCGAATGACCTGGACATCAGTCCCGCAGTGGCTATCGTTGGCCACCTCTGCGTTGAATGGGTTGAGCACATAGTCATCGGCAATATATGTCTTGGTGGTGGTGTTGACGTAGAATTCAGCGCCGAACCTTGCTAATATGCACACATTGCTACTGTTGTTGCGAACAAACCATGGCTTCCAAGGTGTGGGCAGTTCTGTCGAATTGACATTTGATGATTGCGGCGACAAAGATGTGGCCGAACTCGATATGAAGAGCGCGTAAGCGATGGTCAGACACACAATATGGCTCATTGTGCTCGAGGTCGTCGTCAAAACACCCACTCTATCAACAAATTCATTGCAGAATGTATTGAAAGCGAAAACCTTTTGTCACCGAAAGCCACAAATAATTTACTATTAGTTTAATCTAATAATCAGTTTCTATAGAGATCTTTAATATGACTCCAATATTATGAAACACTTTTCACTCTTCAGTTCAATTCACGGATTGTTTGAGTTTTTTCTCTTTGAACTGAAATTCAATCGTCAGATAAGTCGAATCGATTTCATGAAAGTCTAAACGATTTCTGAATCTTATGTAACTGTTATTGCAATTCCTTGTACTCACGTAAATGCTGGTAATTGGCTTGCATTGAGTGGAGCAGCAAGGTGACAGCAATGTGAGCCATGCAAATCGACA
>JAQGBE010001034.1:0-12958 GCA_034698225.1 Scheloribates latipes | reverse complement strand
ACCCGGGTAAATGTTGATCAACATTAACCGCTCTCGTTTAATGTCCATCATTAACTTTTAGTCAGGTATAACGGTAAGACATTTTTATCTTCTTATCAATATTGAAAGCAAATGATTGAAATTTAGATTAACATTCAATTGAACTGAACTTGAGCACTTGACTCACTAAACTGAACTTGGTCAACTTGGTAAACAACAACTTACGCCCTTATCTATAGTCTATGGCTATGGCTTCAATCGGGACTACACTTTGGGTTTATCTACGACTTTAGAACGAATACGAAGACCACAAATCAATCGGATCCTAAGTCACAAGAAATTGATTGATATCTCTCCGGGTTTCGAGCACTGCATCGGATTGACTGCCGACGGCAAGTGCTATGCCTGGGGTCGCAACCAATACGGACAGTTGGGTATTGGCCACTGCGACGACAGTCCGGTCCCACATCTCGTCGAAGACTTGGCTGACCTCGAAGTGATTCGGGTCTGTTGCGGCTGTTATCACACAATGGCATTGACGACCGACGGCGACCTCTTCTCCTGGGGTCATAACACGTTCGCCCAATTGGGTGACAATACATACAACAGTCGCGACCGACCGACTCAAGTGCTCGTTCCGGCCAAGATCAAGGCAATCTCGTCCGGCTTCTACCACTCGTTGGCGTTGAGCGAAAGTGGCCAGGTTTACATCTGGGGCAATAACATCAAGGGTCAGTTGGCTCGCGACCCCAAATTCGACGAAAGAGGTCGACACAAACCCATGTCTTCAAGACCACGAGTTATCACTGACTTTCCCGGGAATCCGCTCTTCACAAAAGCTGTTTGCGGTCCAAACCATAGCCTACTTCTTTCGACTGAAGGTCACGTCTATTCGTTCGGTGAGAACACCAACGGACAAGTGGGCAACGGGTCCACCGAAGACCAGTACACACCCGTCAGACTGAACGCCAATCTGAAAATCAAGAAAATCGTCAGTCACTTCGAAGACGACATTTCTTTGGCAGTTTCCGAATCTGGCAAATGCTATGTCTGGGGATTCGTCAACAATCAAACCGTTCTGAGACCCAAAGCGGTGTCCGAATCGGCCGATCGATTGTTGGACGCATTCAGCAAATATTGTGCCAACAAAACAATGTTCAAAACACTTGTTGTCAACACTATCGATGAGCTCATTGTTTATAATGCTTTTCATACCAACGAAGAAGATCTTGAGAATGACTTCGATGATACTGACGTCTCGCAAGCGATGCTCGATTGTCAGCATATAGATAAGCCATATCTCGACGATGTCCTCGATATCAAACTATTCCCTATACTCGAGTCAACTCTTGTCGACGACAGTACGAGGAAAAACATCAGACTTTTAATTGATTTCGGAAGGAACGGCTCGAAAGTGATTTTCATAACGAAAGAAGACTTAGGTTTGTTTACTTAATTATTATTAGCAATAATTTATTAGGAAATCAATTTAATATATTTAAGACATTTTTATCTTCTTATCAATATTGAAAGAAAATGATTGAAATTTAGATTATTGATTGCCTGATGATTCTACTAATGTTCTTTGGCTTGTTCTTCGAGATCAATGCAAAACCTGTCCAAATATAATTGCATTTATAGTCGATTTAGCAACAATTTAGTCTTGGTAAACAACAACTTACGTCCTTATCTATAGTCTATGCTTTCGGGGCGAATGATGACGGATGTCTTGGGTTAGGAACTGACCAGAAAATTGTGGAAAACCCAACCATTAATAATGGTCTGAGCGGTGAAAACTTAATCGATATCGCCTACGGTTACCATCACTGCATAGCACTTACCTTAAGAGGCAAATGTCTGGCCTGGGGTCAGAACAACTACGGGCAGTTGGGAATCGGCACCGACGAGGCCTCAAACGCTCCGACTCTGGTCACCTCTTTGAACAACATGTTTATCGTCCAAATCTGCTGCGGAGCTAACCATTCGATGGCGTTGACCAGAACGGGACAGGTAATGCCCGCCAAGACATTGAGTTGCCAAGTTCAATTGCTATTAATCTGATGGACAGGTCTATGCCTGGGGTATCAACAACTTGGCTCAGTTGGGCGACAAAACCTATTTGAACCGTTGGGTCCCGAAACACATCCCTATCAAACATCCCATTTCTTGTATAGCCGCCGGACGTAACCATTCGTTCGCTTTAATAAGTTTCGGACTGATCTACATCTGGGGTCACAACGAGTTCGGACAGTTGGGTCGGAAGCGGGAGTACGACTACAAGGCGGCCATCAAGAACTGGGCCTCAATATACCCGGCGCCCAATGTCATCTTCAAGAATGTGACCTTCGTTAAAGGCGTCTGCGGCGCGAACCACACCTTACTGTTGACCAGTGGCGGCAATGTGTATAAACTTGATAATTTTTCTCTTTACTCTATTTTCTCGTTACACTTCTCTTCTTCTTCTTATTCTTTGCTGTTATCTATTTGAGTGCCAGATATAAGAGAGAACTCATTGCTGTAAATGACTTTACAGATACGCGTGCGGTAACAACACTAGCGGTCAAATCGGGAACAACACTGTCACTCATCAGTTCCAACCAATTCGTATCAACGAAGAGATCCTCTTTAAAGACATTTTTACTCATTATGCGAACGATCTGTCAATCGGTCTCTCAATCGATAACCACTTTTATGTTTGGGGCTCAGCAAACAATAAGAAAGTCTTATCGCCGGAACTGGTCTCCAATTCTAGTGAAGACTCGGTTTTCAATATCTACGCAAAATATGGCAAAAATCCGAATACGTTTAAGTCAGTTGTCTTCCGAAGTTTCGGCAATCAGTTAAACGAAATCAATGATACGACGGAAAAATATTTTGTCAATAGTTTTGAGACCAGTTCTTCGAACGACCCGAACAGTTGTTCAACTGATGAGAACAACTCAGCCGAACGATTATCACTACTTTCCGAGACGAACAGCGACTCAATTCCGGCCAACATTTCTGCCAACTCTTTGCGCCAGTCGTTCAATAACCCAAACAATTTCGATGTCGTCTTCAAAAGCGAGGATAAAGTGGTTTATTGTCACAAAACAATTCTTGAGATACGGAACGCAAAGTTTTGGCAAACAATAGGCCGAAGACTGACCGCTAATAACGAAATCATTATAAACCGGGAGAGTTATCAAGTGTTTTACGCATTTCTTCAGTACTTGTATGGCTTGGAGCCCGAGATCACCCAATCACTGGTCAATGACTTGCAAACGATGGCCAAATACTTCAAAGAGCCTCAGCTGTCGTACCTCTGCTCGCAATACATCGAATACTTTGAAGGCTCACCCAATCTGTCGAATGTCTGTTCGCTCTATGAAAAGGCGATTACCAAAGGTTTGACTGATTTGGAGAAGTCTTGCGTTGAGTTCGCGGCAAACAATTGGAAAGCAATCGTCAAATCAGAATATTTTGAGTCAATGGACGACTCGCTGTCCAAACGACTGATGTGTTCTGTCGCCAACCTATGACTTCAAATGATACGAATTTTTAAGAAATGTTTTTAAAAATACATTTTTCTTATTCTTCGCTTATCATGATTTGCTTGTTTAGCTTTTGGGTCTAGTATTTTGTATTAATTGGTAATTGATTGCTAATTATTAATTAATAGATGGTTGATTCATTATAAATGACCAATTATTTTCGCTTCAATTATCATTAGCCACCATTGGAGCATGGTCAATGGTCATACTGTGCTATTTAATCTTGTCTCAGATCATAATTCAAATTCCATATCAATATTAGAGTCAATATTTTGGTAGAAATCCTATAATTTTCTATGAGTTGTAAAATATGAGCCAAAGAGTGGCCCAAAAAACAGTTGATGACTGATAATAATTGATTGAATGCTGGATCTGATCACTCGATGATACAAAAGAAGTCAATTTATCCAACAGTTATTGAATGGCAAACAAATTGGATTCGTTTGTCGAGCGAACGGTCCGTCCATTGGCTGCAAACAAACGTATTTGTATTCGAGTTCTGTCCTCAAAATCATTTCGTGTCTGCACTCGAGTAATGGTTCCTCGAAATGAACGATAAATATTATGAACACAAATGATTGATTCGAAACATCCATTGCATAGAATGACAGCCGACTGTCCCATAGATTCCGACATAACTGGCATTTCCAGGACCGACACAAACCATCCGAACACTCAATCCGATTAAAACTCGAATTATTGCCTGAATTTTGATATTGAATGTGAATATTAAACAATAGGGAAGAGAATGGGAGAGAAAGACAAACACAAAGAGAGAGTCAAAGACTGGTAAAAATCAAAATCGTCTTACAAGTTGTCTAAAGAGATGTTCCAGAAGTTGGAAATAAATGGAGAGAACAGTGAATGAGAAGCAAAACGGAAAATCAACGAAGAATAGAGCGAAACGAGAAGAATAAGAGCACTGTTTGGAAGCCGAGTCCGTTTTGGAAGAGCTTTGAGAGTTCGGCAAAAAATAAATACATTTGACAACAATTTTCGAGTGACGTTAGAATAGGCGAAGAATAGCCATCGGAGTGGAAATGGATCGCAAATATATTGATAGAACTCATCGCAACAGACCATTAATTAACCGAAAGGCAGCAAAAAATAAACTTATATTGAAGTTAACGCTAAGCACTAGAATAGACTCGACTCCGACGGCCGACACAAATAACACTACAAAAACCACTAAAAATCTAACACTAAATGAAAGACTTTTGTCGCAAAACAGGTTATTATTGCTTTCGATTCTCTAGAAGAAGAATATTCTGCAAACAACGAACCGATTCTGCGCCGCACTGCTCACTAAACGTGCCATCGCTGTGACCGTTGTTGGCCTACAAATCAAATGGCATCACAATTACAAGAACTACCGAATCATGTGTTTATCAAACATTATAATTGCAGTCAATGCACAACAACAACAGCGACAACAACAACAAGATGAACAAGCTAGCTCGTTTGGCAGCGCAAACCTGATCTGGGCACAGGATCGCAAACATAAATCACTTGTTTTGTTCCATTAGCACAACAGTTGGGACATTGGAGTTGACCCGGAATACTAATATGGTTTCCTAAGGCATACAAGTGTTCGGTTATTATGCAAAGAATTCCATATTATATCGAATCGAGGAATTGGAATGAAGAGTGCAATCACTTACTCGAGCCATCAATTTGTCACCACTTCTGACGCAAGAATTTAGTTATTCTTTGCTTAATATATAGCATTCGATGGGTTGCTCACAATATTCTTGATATAATCATCGCATATCAATACATGGACTCACTATCACTATCACTCAGTTGTGATCAATCTATTTGATCGCATAATCGCTGTCAATATCCCAATGAATATGGAAAGAATTGCGACCAAAGATATCGTCTGAATCAGTGATTTGAACCAAAATATTCGGGTAAATATTTGATCACAACAAACGACTGTTCTCTCTCTCTCTCTCTCTCTCTCTCTCTCTCTCTCTCTCTCTCTCTCTCTCTCTCTCTCTCAAATTTAATTTACAACTTCATTGTTTCGATATTTGTTTTGCAATAATTTAATATAAATTTTATTTAAGGCGATATCAAAGGCCCGAAACGTATGGATTGTTTGCAGACTCGAGGCAAAGGCAGACAAGCCTTTCAATTATTCACTGGTTTTGTGTTGATTGCAATACAACCAATACATGCAATAAACTCCATCAGCAAAACGCAAAACAAGAGAAATGTTTAATGCAGTCATTTGTAGATTGAACTAGATTACATTAATCAACATCACAATTGAACATCTTGATCATTTTTGTAGTCAACAAACGAATTTCCAAAACGCCATTTGATTACAATTATGGTCTCTTCTAATATAATCTCTATTGTTCGCGTTAATTATGTTTATTATTGGTTAATTTAGCTTAATTTAGCTTGAATGCATTTGAAAATCTGTTCCCGAGGGCTAAACTATTGTAAATTGCGTATCGCCTTCAGCCCAAACCCAAAGGTCAGTCCTGATGTGCCGCACAGTGGCATTCGGTGCGGTCCCAGTCGACCCAATGCGACCAAAGTGTGTTGGAATGCGCGTCACACTTGTCCTGGCGTAGGCCCGACGGCAGACATGCGCGGCCACATGTTGTGCACCACTTGTGTCGGTGCTGTGCCAGAGCTGTGCAGAACCAGTGCTGGAAATACTGCTGAGCCGAGTGGCAGACACTGAGACATAGAGACCAAAGCGAAAGCGTTGTCGAACTGTCGGTTGTGTTGAAGTTGTTGTTGTGTTCGCCGCTTGTATTGCCTTCGGTTGTCGTCAGTCCGACTCGTTTTCACTGCACCACTGCATCACTCCATCCGAGCAAATAGAACACAGCTATCCATGGCTTGACTCGTGATATCATCGCAGCTCATCGCGACTCGACTCGACTCAACTGAGCACAAGTCAACTCATGTTTTAATATACATTATATATTGATATATGAATGGTATGAATATATAACGTCTAATATGTGACTAAATTTAAATTAACAATTTAACGGCACACCAAAGTTAACATGATAATGCCTGATTGCCCGGAGCATAGTTCCGTGTTGCGATCGCTGACAATGGCCTTGGTGATTTATGAGTGCAATGGCCATTAATTACACACGTTTTATACAAATAATAATGAGACCGAAAAGATTTATTATTATATACTGCACTCTCTGGTACTGCTCTTTACTATACTGTCTTCAAAGTGTGTCCTCAACTCTCTCTAACCAAAAGTAAGTAAACAGTTTTTTGTGCACAAAACAGATATAACTTCGATATTACAACACATTTTTCATTGATTCTGAGCCAAAGCAGTGGCGTTGCCATTGCCGTCGATCATCAGCGGTGGTGCAGTGTCTGCACTGACCGGCACTGACCGGCACTACCGCCAAACACTGTTCATTGCTCATTGCTCATGCTACATTAACTGTCTGTTTCGAGCTGGCGATGATGGCCCGTATTAGTAGACTTAGCTAGCATCTAGCAGCATCTCTCATCTCGCATCTCCGCTCCATCTCTATCTCATATCCCGCTCAATCGAGTGCAGGGGACGACACAGTGCAGTGTTGGCAACGCTGAGGCCGTTCCCCGAGAGCTGTGTTGGCCGGCAATGTGTATAAACTTGAAAATTTTTCTCTTTTCTCTATTTTCTCGTTACACTTCTCTTCTTCTTCTCATTCTTTGCTGTTATTTATTTGAGTGTCAGATATAAGAGAGAACTCATTGCTGTAAATGACTTTATTTTATAGATTTTATTCGAGTATATATTCGGCTAATATATGGCCTAATGATAGACTCGACGGTTAAATGTTTGGTAAATATTGGATTAAAATCCGTTCCGTTATTATAATGGACTCGTTTTAACTTGCTTATTCTGGCACTTTTCACAGTGGCCGACAGCACTCCACAGGTCTTCATGTGATATATGCTGGCTATTGCACACATTTGTCACGTTCAGCGATGCCAAGAATATTGAATCGCAATTTGATAGCCAAATATTTGTCTCAATTCTGGCCAAACAAACAGTGAACGCATGAAAGACAAACAAAAAGCCTTTTTGGCCAATATTTTCAGCGAACAAATTAATGAAAATATATTCAGTCGACGAACAAAACGATACAAAACTCGCGTTTTATTCGCTAATATTTCAAAAACAAGAATTTTCGGTCCTTTCATATCATTTTCACATAAGAAGGCAAACCATTGCTTCAGATGTCTTCGCTCAGTGTTCGTCAGCCCATAAACATGCGATTCAGCGATGTATGCCATGTAAGCCGAGTGCGGCCAACGCTGCAGACGCGGCAAATCTAGCGAATCTGGCAAATGTGGCAAAGATTGTCGCTTTGTTTCTTCAATTGACTACCACTGCGGCCACTAATTGCACAAAACCGCTAATTGCGTGCCAAGACTGGAGCCAAGCACACCTGTCACATGTCAATTACCTGCCAGACTTCAGTTCAATTCACTTGAAGCCAATTTTTCTAATTATTGCTTTCAGGCATAACTCAGTTCAGATTAATGGTGAGATAAGTTTACCAGTCGAGACATAAAAAATTAAATTTCTCGACAAATTCTAAATGCAAATATTTGATAACTAGCTCAGTTTGGCGCTATACTGCCTGGTGTAATCCCGATGGTGTAAGGCACAAAAACGTTGGTAATTATTGAGCTCAATAGCAAAACTGAACCAATTATAGAAAAGGAATATATATTTTGTGTCGACTGAAGCCCAACGGGTATTGAAAGCAATTCATTCATCAAATGTATTGAACCAAACATTTAGCTCTAAATTATTGCTAACAGTGAGAGACGAACGATGAATACCTGGCTATTGCTCGCCAGATAATAGTTGCGCTCAAAAGCCCAGTTGTGATAAACCAAAGTTCAATCTATTCATAAATTAATTAATATAATGAATATTTATTTTCTTTAAAGAGATAAACGAAATCCTAATTATAATAATTGGCGCACAACTCATAAGATATTTAATAATTCCATTCCTTTTTCCGCTCAGACTATACGCAGAAAACGAAAATATCATAAAATAATTATTCATTTTTGTCGCCAAATGTTTGTGCGATTCGTTTTTACGCAAATCAGTCGCCAGTCGTAACTCAAATCTCAATTTAATTAAGTAACGAATCGGAAGACTATATACCGAACGATATCTGATATTGTCTTCGCGTTTGGCTTTTGGACGACATATCAAATATTTGGTTGCAATACGTTTTACGAACCAATTTGGTGATCCGTGTTGTGACCCGTGACCTACCAGTCCTCTCACGAGAACAATGGCCTATCTTTTGGCTCGAGTAGTACTGATTTAATTATAAGTAGAGTTAATTGAATATCGCCTCCGATCGAGTGAGACGGGTCTCCCGAGTAATCGCCTTTTTTGCTCATCCAATCCAATTCTCTCGTGTCGGCACTCAGTAGCGCCTGAATCGGCGTTTCAACCAAATTAACGATAGCTTTGGCTCTAAATTAAAAGTCAAAATTTAAATAATTCGCATCACCGACAACAAAGTCAATTAGGCGTGATCTTGGTCACCGGAATGCCTTGATTGTGGCCTCGCATGGCTGTCGCCATCGTGGCAATGCTGCCAATAGTGTTACATCACTCCAATGGCCAATCGATAGCCATTCATATTCGCATCTCTGCCCAACTCTGGACAGTAATAGCGAGTCTTTTGCTGACTTGTAATCTAAAGAAAAACTCCGAAATGTGTATAACATTACTGTCCATACAATACACAATGTATTTACGCTATGTATTTGTGTCTCGTATTAAATTCAGTTCCTAGAAACTGATTACAGATTGAGAGACAATCAGGATGAACCTGAACATGGGAAACTCAATACTCGATTTGGTTGGTCGCAAAGGTCGTATTTCGAGTCGGATCGAACCATCGATCGCCATTGGAACCAACTCCAACTCCAACTCCAACTTGCAAGAGCCAACTCAATCAGTTACGTAACTGTGAGACACGTCTCTCGTCAAATGTCACAATAAGTTCGTTCCATTTCCGAGGAATGCAAGCAATGATACACTTCGTCAGTGCCAGTGACGACACTGTTGTCAAATCCAGGGTCTGTTTGCCAGTCAAGTCAAACACTTCACCAAACTTTCGGTCAATAATTCCAATCAAATCACTAATTGGTGAACAAAATTACCCGAAATTTTTAAAAAGAAAATTCGCTTAAAAATGACTGATATATAAAATGAAATCAGAGTAAAAAATCCAATTTGTATTACTCAATATTTTCTTCTTTCAAAATGAGATTAAGATAATTGAATTATAGCAAGGTAAAAGTGAACCTACAATTACAGATATAAATTTAATGAAAAAAGTCGAATCACATGAAGAATAGTGAGTCTTAACACGAAAGGTTGCGGCAAAGCGTCAGAGATTTGCCGATCTATGAGACTATTGGAACCTATACTTAAATATTTATACTTGAGCATCTAGCTTGGTAACTTTATAAATTAGCCATGCTGAAAATTCGCGTCCTATCGATCCAAAAACGAGATCTATTGGAAAGTTGTTTATTCGAAAGCAGCGTCTGATCTGTCCAATCGGAGGTTTGAATCGGTGATATTAAATCTTTTATAATGTCAGTGATCTTCAGATTCGCGTTATAGACCAAGATATTCAATCCAAGATGAGAGACGAGACGATAGCCAAATATCTCCAAACATCTCCGCTCTTATCCATGCGTTTGTTCGCAATCTTATTAAATTCAAATCGGAATTTCCATTTCGGAGAAAATATAAATTCCTTATCCAAAAAGGGGAATATTCTTAAGGGTTCTTATGTTTCAGAATATTCTTCGATATCGGAAAACTATTGGATTTTTGTCGTATATGTATATCATAAATGAAATAACTTGGAAAAAGAAACGGATTATAAGTGATGGCGTCGGCTATCGTCTGATCGCGTCATTGGAGTGTCGGCTGTCGTCCACTCCAATGGTGTCGACAGTGAAGCAAAACTTTTTAATATACATTCGCTAAGCGTTCCACTGATTACTCGCCATTTCAAAGCCCAGTGGACTGTGAGCTCGAAGTGTGTGTTGTGTTGTGTTGTGTGCCGGCGACGAGTCCGGCAGTCACTGCCAGACCGTCAGCACCGAAGTCAGTGGCGAAGTCAGTGCTCGACAAATAAATAAGTGAAAACATTTTCAACATTTATAGGTTTTGACATTTCTTGCTCTAAGAGTTGCACTGATGGCCGCAAATGGCTCGAAGTCATGAAAAACATATTACGCCATGTCTTATATGTCTTATATGTTTTGGGCCAATAATCTAATCATATAATTGACTCTCAATTATATGTCTGCCGACACACTAATCGAGTTGTGCACCACTTTGGAGCCACTCTTCACCTTGCTCGCACAATTGCACGGATCAACGCACACCAGTAAACTAATAAAGGCCTCTTGGCACTTGATCAAGGCGAATCTGGCAGCGCGACTTGCATTGAAATCGCCCTTGGTCATTCCGATCCACTGCTAGAACAGAGTCCACTCCACTCCAGTCGACGACGACATTACTCGACTTCCAAACTAAGAAATAACAGATAAATGTTGTCCTGAGTTCCCAATAGTGAGCAATAGTTTTGAGAGTTTGAATCGAAATAAATGAAAATTCTTTGCATTCCTCGCAAACTTATTTCATTGAATTCCGTTTTGAATTAATAGTCTAATAACGAAAATATAAAAAATCGTTTCAATTTTATCGCTAGAGATCTATTCGGGTGAATAATCGCTGGAATTTAGTGAACAAATTATATGACAACAAATTATAGTTTGCTTTTGAATGGATATTTGATTTGAGTGAATCAAGTTTTCTATTATTGTCGCCGAGAATCAGATAAATTGGCGAATGAAAGCAAACCTATTGTCTGTCATTGGTATGCGTTTATTAACAGTGGAGACGTCTAATAAATGTCAGCCACATAATTGAGCATGCTAATGCTAATTGCAAAGGTTGCAGAGGTTGAACAGTTCACTGTTCAATTGGCAAGTGTTGTAATGTCCGGATCGATAGCACACTTGCACTCGCTTTCAACGACCAGTTCCGCCAACACAACAGCACAACAGAGCCAACCGTCCGCTGCTCTGACCGTTCCGTTGCCTAACAATCGAGTCTCGCATTCCTTTGCAGTAGTTTTTGTTGATTGTTAGCATATCGCAGGTCTGACCTGGACTGACATGGCCTGACTGACTGACTGGCTCATTCACAGTGCCACACACGCTCTAATCGCTCGATTGGCTTTGTCATGCAATTGACTCTTGGATGAGTAAAAATCACAAATTGTTGTGAGAATTAAATTGTCTCATAAAGCAGTGTCACTGCTATACAATGTGGTCTCCCTTTGCACTCAGCGCTCGATCATAATCCGTGTCATTCTGTTTGTGTCGGAATATCTGTATTATCTATGACTTTACAATTCATCGCCGCAGAGATGACTGAAGGATAGGTCTTCGGCTTTGTTAGTGTTGAACAGCGAATCACTTGTGAGACCCAATCTCTTCCGTCTGTTCTATACATAACTCACAATAGTATCGAAATTTATTCATTAAAATCGGCCGAAATTTTTGAATATAATAGCGTTTGACAGCGAAGACATGGCTCGAGCCGGCAATTCTAATTGGATGCAGCATTGCATGAGTAGCACATTGCTAGCAAGGCACATCGAGGCACATTGGGCCACAAACGGCCAGCACTGGCCCGACTGACACATTCGGCCGAATGACATACATTTGAAATTCTGAAAAATCTTTTGTTTCAAACTCAATAACAACACATTTGTCTCAACACAAATATATGTTTGCAATAAATTGTTAATCTGTCATACGGTTAGCGAAGCGAATGCTGTCGGATAAGGAAAGTCCAGTTTTGATCAATCGTCAGACAAATGTGTTTTCGCACAAATTTTTATTGAAAATCGAATTCCCGGTTCTTTTCTATCGTGATATTTGTTTTTGGCATTGCATGTCATCTGTAGTGCACTGACTCCGCATCGCAATAAATATTAAGTTATGAATAGTCTGATAAAGAAATTTATTTGCACTTAAACTATTGATTTTGTTACATATCTCTGGCCTCACCTTGCTTATAAATCACTACAAAGCCAGGCAATAAATAAACAATGGGATTGGGATGGGATCTCTCTCTCTCTCTCTCATCGCGTGTTACGTCAAACAAAAACTTGTGACAAATAACCCATTAATAAAATAAAATCTATTTAACCGCTAAATGTAAGGACAGAATAAGAGGAGAGAATACAGAGGACTCTCCCAATAGTGGACCACTTAATGCACCAGAATTCGGTCAACTATTGAGAAAGTCAACTATTTGGAATACACTATAAACAGCCATATTTTCATAAACAATTAATATAAACATGGTGATTGATCAACTAATTGAGTATTCC
>JAQGBE010001033.1:0-12958 GCA_034698225.1 Scheloribates latipes | reverse complement strand
CAATTGAATTAACCTTGATCATTGGCTCTCCGTCTCTGCTGACGACAAGGTGTGTAAATTGAGTTTAGCATCGGTAGAGTCAACGTCTCCAATGTGTTGTGTTGTGTTGTAACAGAGAGTTCATTATAATAGCGATTCTATATTATTATTATCGATTGAATGGTTATTCTGTGTATTCATATCGATATCGATGTCATGCAGAGCTCTGGTCTGTTCAGCCCAGCCATCCGTTGCGATGTCCTGTTTCCTGTTACCTATGCGGACAGGCATACGATGCGTGCACAGCACCTGCAGGCTATACGTGCGCCCAAACAATTATATTGAGTCCTGTTTGCAAACTAAGTCAAACTGAGCCCAAACATACGCCAGCTTGTGCTCGGGCTAACACTCGACTATCAATTGAGTTTCTATTTCTGAATTGGCTTTTATTTCAATCAAAAATGATATAATATTTTTAGACTATTTTCTGCCGAACTTCAGCGCTGACACGACTGACGTCAGTCCTACCGTTGAAAGAAAGTTCTCATTTCATTGCCAACCCTTAAAACTTGTGATTTAACATCGATTAGAATTATTCCTTTCATTTATATCTCGTCTCAAATTTCTTTCGCCAACTTTTTGTAGAAACCTTACATTTCGACCTAATTTTGGCCTCAATTGCTGTTTACAAGAATATTCTGAGCGCTTTCCAACTCAAACAGAAGACAATGTCGTCGTTGTATTCCAACGCCTATATGTACGACAACCCATGTATGGCGCCCACAGTGGACAGGCCTAAGGGTCAGAGTCACGGCCAGCACCACAAGTCGGGAACGACTCGCCACTCGCGAACAGTGCATCCGTCGCACAGTTACCGGCCATCAGTGGTGCCGAACGAGTCATTAACAGTGAGCCGGTGTCGCGACCAACGGCTCCGCCACGAGATCATCGCGACCGCAGCCACACTTCCATTAGACGAAGAGCTGCAGAATATTCTGAGAAAAGCAGTTTACGAACCAATTTATATGCCGTCCATATATACAAAGCCTCACATTTACGACTACCCATATGTGACGTCTTCGGGCCTCAACTATAAACACAACCCAACGACAGGACACTCGACTCTGCACAGCATCCGAGCACTCGATCCTCCGGCACCTCATCCACAGCACACATACGCCCCGTTGGCGCCACAATTACCTTATAGTCAATCAAAATCCAATACGTATGCAGTGAATCAAACTCGAGACCAAAGTCTGACTCTTAGTAGACACCAAGTGATGCCGACCGCGGAAACCCTCTCCTCCATGAACAGCAACGACAGTCAGCGACCGCTTCGGCCCTTCTATGAAGTGCGCTCACACGACAACCCTAGTGTCGACAGTGACAGTGATAGTGTCGGTGCCGCCAAAACTCAGACCAAGACATCAAAGTTGTGCTGCGCTCTCATCGCAGTTGCCATCGCTCTGACAGTTCTCGGTCTCGCAGTCACCGCATTCACGTTTGTGGGTAAGTCTCTGGTTTATACGGTCTCTTCTGTTCTGATCTGTTCTGGTGATCAGCAATTGACTGACTGCGACCCATTGTGGCTGCATATTGGGCACAGACAGTGTGCCCAAGCCAGTCACTGCTCATTCGTCTCAGATTCTCTTCCTAATTCCAAATCTGAATAAATTGAAAAATAAGACAACAAATCGAAGCCATCTCTTCTCCAATTGATTTAAGAGCGAGAAATAAGCGCTCATTTCCTATGAAATGTTTGTTGGAAAAAGTTTTTGGCAAAAAATTCAAATTTTATGCATACATTCGACGAGTTGTTAGTTTGAAAAGAGCTCAGACTTGAAGGCGAGTAATGTGGAGAATAAGTGTTTCGCTTCTATCCTCTAATCTCACGCTTAGAGTGTTCGCAAATTTTTATTTCTCCACATTGGGCTCCATTGGGCTCCAGAGTGGAGGGTTTCCCAGAATAAAGCTGCGAATAAATGTCTTTTTTCGTTCGACACTCAAAACTTTTATCTCGAGTCTGCAACTAATGGCATGAATTACTGGCACAACCATATTCTCTCACACCTACGAGTTGTGTGAGCCGTGAGCTGTGCCGCACACAAATTTCCCAGTGATAGCACCAGAGGTGATCAGCACAAGACCGCCAGCACCGGCACAGCCGTCGAGGGGCACATACACTGCCTCTCAGTCTCACTCCCGCTCTCACTTGGCATCTCCGACTCAACTGATCTCTCTATGAATTATTAATCGCACTCACGAGGAATGGCTAGTCTTGTAGTGCTAATCCACATATTGTTACTCTACCATCATTTGTCTGAATTAGTTTGCCTGCAATTCATTGTCTTGCAAATAAGTAGATTAAACGGAGCAAATCTACCATGGTCTAGCGTTGTGTAGCATGGTGGTGTTGTTATAGCAATTTCTTGCGGATTAACTTTCTCTTTGTATTTTAATAAAGACGAATGTTTGCCGTGTTTTGTCGCTTAACAGAGCCATAGCTCAACCGCTGTTCACCTCTGCTGTCGTGTCAGTCCCTAACCTCGACTCGACTCGACTCCACACAAGTTATATAACTTTTTCTGTCAGTTAACGCACTTCTCTTCCCATTCCTCGTCTGTAGGCACGAGAACTGCGTTTGAAAAATGGTTTTATTATAATTTAGATGATATGAAAAGCATTGCTATCAGTGGTGGCGGTATTGGCAGCGCTTCTGTTGCCGATAAGTCAGTGCATGGTTTGTACGGTCTGTACAGTCAGTGTATGGTTTGCATGACGTAAAGCGCTTTTCAAACTTCAATTCATTATCTGCTGTCCGAACACTTGTGTCGCTCAACCCAAACCACTATCGCTGGTCAGATCGGCACTTGTGCCGCAAGTTCTTCGCCGACACACCATTGACGCCAAAGACTATTAGAACAAAGCGCAGTGTCGGCGATGACGAGCTCACAGCTGGCACTCCGACTGCCAGTTCCAGTGCCAGTGGCAGTCCTACCGATTCGGATGATGGCATCGATAATAATATATATTCTGCACGTGATTTCGCTAATACTGACGGCATGTCTACTAATGGTCGGTCATTAAGTACAAAGTGTCGATAGTGAGGGCAGATATGGGTATTCACTGGTAATAACGCAACTCTATCTCAATCAGTTCGGAGAACACAATCGCTAAACACAATCGATTGGTTCCCAGATATCAAACATTTTTAACGTTTCATCTCTTCATTCGAACAGTGGGTCCGGAACTGTGGGTCCAAGCGATAGCCGCCTCTAATGACCGGCCATTTGACGACGAATTGCATGCAAATGATAGCCAAAGAAGTGATTTAAAGACAAAACTAAAGTTATTTCTGATAATTATTATATTTGGGATTTAAACGAGTCTTTGCGTTCATTATTCATAGCCTTATCCGGCGACGCAGACACGGAGTCCACGCCAGTGATGGCCAACTCGGGCCCAACGCTGGACACGAAGTCACTCAACGGCAGTACAGACTCGTCTTCCTCTGTGTCTGATCGACAGCCACATGAGGAACAGCACTCAGTGTCGGGTAAGTCAGTCCTTCACGAGTGGGCTTAGCGGTGGCACTAGAAGTTTGGTCAATAAGCTTAACAAGGCACAACTTTGGATTACTTTTCACTATTTTCCCATATATTTGTCTCACTTTTCCGATTCTTAGATCATTCTTCACTCGATTTGTTATTTCTCTTAATCTTGGCTTTCATTCTCCGACAGAGGCGTTCAAGGCTTAGGTCGGGCTTTGACATTAAGCCAGATTGTTTTGAGGCAGTCCTCCAGACGCTAATTAGCGATCGACAATATCGCGATAGTTGACAGACAGTCAGTGACTCGCAAACAAACAGTTTAAAAACTAATTTAAATAATTGTTTGCTTCTTCTTCGGCTTCTTTGCCAGCGAGTTGTGTCTTGTTAACTGTCTGGGCATCCCTGTCACGTGACTCTCGGCTCCGAGTGAAGCATAAATAGAAGGAAGGATTAAAATGATAAATAGAAAGTTGTATTAAACACGGGATGAGTGCCGCGACTCAAACCACTCGTGTATATCAATGCCTGGTTTGCGATGCACTCAAAGGAGTTTTTGGCACACAGTCTGAGAATTAAAAGTCAGAGTTTCCATGTCTTGTAAGACGTGTCAGATATGCATAGAATCTGGAGTTAAAAGCGATGAAAATCTGAAGAATTTCAGTGATTGATTACGTGCTCACAATTTGCAGCACAATATGAATAAAACATTTTAATGCGCGAACATTTGGCGGCGAATATTTTGTTTCTTGTGTTTTGCTTTCAGTTCTGTTTTTGTTTTCATATGAGTTTAATATTCATATCCAAGATATGAACCGAAAAGCGAGAGACAAAACACTGAAGTATTGCGAAACTCAGATAATTAATGGAAATACAGTCGAGTCTGAAGAACACAGTCTAATGAAAAAATATTAATGAATTTGAGTTTTTGGCCCAAAAAAAACGAAAACAATTCCGGAATTTCGTGTTACGACTGATTCAAACGTTTTTTTGCTCTGATCCGAGAGAAGGGCTAAAACTGAGAATTTTTTCTGTTATTCAGTGTTTGTGAAGCCTTTGCAGAACAAAGCCAACAAAACACAGAAAAAATGTAATCAAACTCTAGTTTAAGTTGAAATTCAGAGCTTTATATTACAATTGATTCTCTAAGCAAGAGTTTTATTTTTATGTTTCTCTTCGTCTAAAATAAATTTCTTCTTAAAATTGTTTTTTATTTTCAGACATAATTCTTATACAATTTAACAGAGGAGAGGGATCTGTAAGGTCTGTCGGGCCGTACGGTCTGACAGCAAAGCGGCGCAAAAACACATTTAATTCCCGGAATCTGTAATATATCGCTGAACTAATCCATTGTGAAAAGTCATTAATTAGTTTCCACTATTTCGTGCGCTTTGTTCTCCAACTGCTCTTTCATTTGACTCGAGGTCTAACAGAAACAATTGATTGCATTCACAGCAGAGAAGCCGAGGACCAAACCGATTGAAGTGAGGATCGAAGAGATGCTGACCGTTAAAGTGGAGGCGACAGCGGCGCCGAGACCTGGTCCGCGGGCCACAGCCAACTGGTCAAACTGGTCGGAGTGGTCGCCGTGCCGGGGCGTGAACCGGGACTGTGATCCGGGTCGGATCCACAGCCGCATCCGCAAGTGCATCGGCGACAACGGAGAAGTGGTCAACAGTGATATCTGCAGGATTAATGAGGGCGAACAACAAGAGCTCGAAATTAGGGACTGTCGGTGCGATGGCAGCCAAGAGCAGAGCCAATACAAAGTTAATCTGACAAATATAACCGATTACTCGACCAGTGCTTCACATCTGGAGAAACGTAAGTATTCTCAACAAATATATCGATATATCAGTCAAGAGTTTGCTGGATATGATTGCACTGTCAATAGCTGAGTGCGATTCTGAGCCGCCTTTTTATATTCATAATACTATCCGTTCAGTTATATTGAGCTCTATTCTGGTCGGAGATATTGATTCGAGTATTTAGTTTGCGGGACAACCAACTGAACCAACTGTCAGACCAATAGAACAAATGAAAATATTCGACAAATAATTCATTTTCCATAAATAAATGTCATGGAGAGAGGTCTTTGGCCAGTCTTTGCCCAGGGACAACACTAATATATGATCGAGTGTTTGTATTCCGGTCGTGAGTGCGCCAGACCTGGCAGACCCGCATCGCCTGACCGCCACCACTCTGGCGGTCCCTCTCGACAAACATATCCAAACCCAACGATATTATTCCCGAATATAAGACCAGCGAATAAAAGATGTCTTAAGAGTGGACTCGTTTGACGTTCAATATTAATATTGGCAACAAATAAACTGTTTATTTCATTAAACATTAATATCCAGGTTTAGATTAATCTATTATTTATGCCGATTCGCTGCTCGAGTCTATCAAAACACTCATTGGTCTCATTAAATAAGTTGTGTTTCTCTCTCTCCTCTTCTCTCCAAACCAAACCATTTCTCCGTTGCTATCCCTCGCCGACGGACTGACAGCCGACAGGGCCTGCTCTGGCTGTGGCCGCGACGAGATTTGTCTCTTGCAAGTGAAGGCCAACGTTCCGTTTTGCGCCAAAATTAAAGACCCAAAGGACCCGAGGTTTGTGCACTAGATTTGTTTCATTCAAATCCTATTTTTATTGTCTTTTTATTCGTAACACAATTTTCTGAAGCGTTTAGTTAACTATTATTTGTTTTCGTTTCTCTCTCGCCGTTCGTATCCTTTGCCTCGACTCTGGCCTTAATTCGCGATTCGTTTCATTAATTTTGTTGTCTGTGCAGGGGTTGTGGCGGATGGTGTGCCGGACACAAAGAGTTGTGCAGATATGTCGGCGCTCAGACCTACCAGTGCGTCGACGACTCAGGTATTACTCGATTAGTCTTATTTTGTTGGCACTTCTCGGCCAGGATTTGTTCCAAAATTGATAACACGTCGCCAATTGTAGGAATTGTGCGAATGGATAAATTATGAAACACTTCTCAGAGTTGGCTTTCAATTAAATAGTAAGCTCTCGGAGAGTTATCTTGAAATCGATAGCGAAAACAGATTCCGAGTCAACTTCAATAGTTTTTTGTTGTACTTCTCGTCAAATATTTAATTCTTTAGAGGGTTTGTGAGGAAAAAACTTTTAAAGACTTTTAGGACTTATTTTAGAACCGATTGCGAGAGATATTGAGTGAAAGTCGAGGAAGAAATTTGTAATCACATCACCACTGATTCGCAGACATTAATATCCGACAAAATTGTAAGCCCAGGGATGAGCAGCCAATCGGCACTTGGCAGGCATGACCATGCTGGTCAGTGCCTGGTGGCCACCATTGTGACCATGGTGACCACCATTGATCAATTGGCTCTTATGTTACTTTGCGGCGATGGCGACAGAGCTCTGACACTCTCTTCCGAATAAATTAATAAGAATTGGTGGCCGACTGTGCGGTCCATCCCTGAGTGAGTCCTGATATCCGAGTGATCACAACATATAGAATACAAAATTGATGTGATTTATGGCGAAACTGTTATATATATTCTTCACTCAATTCTATGAAACGATTGTCAAATTTGAGATTTATTTGAAAGACTTAGCGATATGAGTGCCAAGAATAGAATGGTTTGGCCAAAGTGTCGCTCGGATTCACTTTTCTCAGACAAAAACAGTTGGAAAATAAAAATTTCTCTTCTTTTTTCTCTCCGTTCGCCTCCTCTTCACTACAATTGGCGAAAGTGTAGCGAAAATCTGAGTCAATATTCTTGTTTTGAAACTTATCGATAGCTCAGAAACAGAAACCGAAAAAAGAATTGTTGTCTGAATATGACTTTGTTTTCATTGTGCGGGGAGAGTAATGCCAGCGCTCTATTGGGAGCGCACAGCACAGCACTGGCACTGACTTTTAGGCACAACCGAGTTATTAGATGCCAAATGAAATATACTTTTTGTGTTGAATACATTTCTGTACATAAAAAGACTACAAAAAACGAATAGTTGAGTAAAGTAAAGGAGAAAATCATATTTCACGAGAGGCAAAGTCAACGGAATATAATGACAGAGAATAAGTCGATTCGGGAGAACACACATTCGTAGCACTTATATTAGATTAGAGACTCATTTTGTTCAGTAATTTGTTTACAGCAAAAGCTAATTATAATTATTGTTAATAATTTGTGTAAATAACAGAGTGTTTGGACGGCGAGTGGCAGTGCGCTAATGGACTCTGTATTCCCGATACCAGACGTTGCGAGTGAGTCAACCAAACACACAATAATTTATATCAATCTTGAAATTTGTTATTCAATCGATATTATGATGCCTTCAACCAGTTGTGTAGTCGTAGTCGTGTAGTAGAGGTCTGACATCCAATTACAGTCCAATCGATTCCTAATTTTGCGTTTAGGGCAATGAATCAGTCGAGTGATTCGGACCAGACTAACACAGATTAACAAGGTGCAAAACTGCAATCGTCTCGTTTGTCTTTCTGGCATAATAATCAATTAGTAACGACCTAGTTAGGCTATTAGTCTGGTCCCAGGCGTAGGCCTACCCTTGTAGGCAATTTGTGCATTCAATTTGTCTTTTAATTCAAAGTGATCTAGCTCGTCGTTCCTGTTTACTCAGCATCAACTACCCAGAGATTCGATCCGGTGCTGAGGGCTCAGGGCTATGCTTCACGATATCGATTGAGTGGCGCACAGAATAAGAAATATAAATGTTATGAAAGAGATTGTGAGCCAAGAGAATGAACTGAAATGAATGAATGAACGATACGAACGAACGTCTTATCCCTTGTATTATCTGTTTGTCATATTAGCGGACATTTTAATTGCTTCGATATGTCGGACGAAATGCACTGCCAGTGCAAAGAAGATGAGTTCCATTGCGGTAATAAAACCTCGTGTCTGCCCCTAACCCAGCGCTGTGACGGTAATTACACTTCAAATCTCTCTTTATTATGAAAATCATTTTTATCTCAGCGTTTAATCCATTGAATTATTGGCGAATCGAGCGATAAATTTAACCGAAAATATGCTTTAGTTTTAATTGAACTCTTGGTTGCGTTAAAACGTTTGTTAGTGTCTTAGCTCTCATAACAACTAATACTTACACTTATCTCGATCTCCAGTTTTATTAAACAATTTGTTTTGTCTTATTGTTTAGGAATAATTCATTGCTGGGACGGAGAGGACGAACAGAACTGCACTAAATGTAAGGAATAAATAAATTCTTGATATATCTGTTATATTTATTTATTTTCTGTCCGATAATTTCGCGTTTGATTCGTCCGATACTTGCAATGCACTCGTATTTCAAGCTCTTTGTGCTAGCAATTCAACTCTCCTTTGCTTGCGATCGCACAGAATCGCTAGAATTTTATTATATTTTTTGCTTCATATCTATCTATAAATTGAATTCTCATTTCTCTTCTTTTGGTCGACTCTTCACATCGACTAAACGAACGACAAGAAAAGGAAAATATAAAAAAGGAATTTTGTATTTAAAGTCATGAATTGAGTGACAGTCGAGTATTAACGCAAAAATTGTTAGAAAATTTAATCCCAAGACAGACGAAAAGTGGCAAAAAGTTTGCGTCTCTTCTCTGGTTTCGTACTTGAATTCACTTAATTTTTTCTCAAAATCTTCTAAATATTGGGTCAAATATTCCCTTTTAAAAAGTCGTATTCATCTATGAAATTATAGAATCGCTGAGAATTTATTTGTGAGAAAATGGAAGACATATTTTTTGGCACAACTATTGTGTTTCGGTCTTAGAAAAAATTGGTGTGCATTGATCACAAACTTTATTTTTGTAAATAATTCTTTAGGCACTAAAAGTGAAAGTAAACTGAACTCAAAGGCTGAGAAAGAATAGAAATTCTTTTTCGTCAAGAATTTTGTTTTGCTTTCGCTCTCACTATATATCAAAAGTCTAAAGAAGTTTTCATTTAATGAATTCTGGATTTTCTGTTCAATACTTTTCTCTATGAATACATTTTTGATGACTTCTCTGTCACTGAGTATTGAAATATCTTATAAGCAAAAAGTCTTTTTATGCCTTAAAACTAGATTTAAATTTTTTAGGCAAAAAATGTTTGTTTAATATCATATCAAAGGCCGTATTCACTAGTCTTCACTTGAATTAATAATTTTATGATTCTCTCTCATCATTTTGAGCGCACATTATCAGCAAAAGTCTAGTTTTATGGCCAAACTGTTCGCTCCAAAGCCTCTTTCGGGCCCGACATTAGCCCTGAAAGCAAAATCCATTTCTCTTTTAATAGTTTTGTTTCGACTCTTATTATTTGACTTTTGTTTTTCAGTTTTCCCTTTCATTCGTCTCATATTATTATGTCTTATAAACTCTTATTGTTAGCCAAAAGGCAATACTTCCGTTCGATTCGAACCCCGAAACACACAAAAAGTAAATAAATTTTTAATAAATATAACATAAGAGTTGTGTTGAGAGGAATGATCTATAAATCTATAGATAAATATGTATTCTATTTCTTCGACAAAAACATATGAAACAAATTCCGATTTTCCTCTCAACGATTCTCTCTTCGCTTCTCTTTCTCGCCATTGAATTATCAAATTATTTCCAATTTAATAATTTTCAATCTCAACAAAGAATTCTAATACCGAAGTCTTGGTCTCACGATTTTGTTTACTCAGTTGGTTCCCAGTGTTGGAGCGCTCGCAACAACAGATACCTTATATATGAAAACAAAATACTTATTAAATTCCACTGTTTTCCTGACAGTTCAGTGACGGCGAGCAATAAAATTTTCAAATCCAGGCATTCGTCTGAATAGATAATGTCGTCTGAATTTTGTATTCGCTTCGTCTGAATACGTGCCAAATGTGTGTTATTAAGGCTTTGCTGGCGATAAGACACCCAAATATTGGACACATTTATTGCAAGACTTATTGAAAATTAGTACTCAATTATGTAAAGCATGTGTTAATCCCTGTTTTATCTCATTTCACAGTTGCACTAATAATAAGCCCTTTTATCTCGTTTCTCATTGTTTGACGTTTTGCACCATTTATTCGCTTTTTATGATCCGTTCTCTCGTTTTCACTGCATTTCACTGAACGATACATTAAACCGAGAAAAATAATTACCGTTTTTCTGCTCTTTTTGTTTCTCTCATAACGATTGAAAAATGTGTTTTTGTTTTTGAAATGATTTTCTGTTTCTCCCCATCCATAGTGTGTACCGAAACTCAATTTAGGTGTAATTCTGGACAATGTATTTCTATAGAGTTGTTCTGCGACTCCGACACCCACTGCGACGATGCCTCCGACGAGCCAGGTATGTGATCGTTGAACCTAGAGCCATTTGTCATCATCATCTGCCAACTGACTCCATGTTAGCATTGGGCCATATTTCCAGAATATGTCGCAAAACTTTATATATTTAATGAAAATTAGCTGAAATTCTATAGAATTAAATTGGAATTCTGCGTGCTTTTTCTGAATATCAATTCAGAAAGGTGAAATTCGCCCAATCCTAGTCAATATTCAATATTTTGCTCATTTCTGTTCACAAGCAATGAAACCATATTTTTCGACGAATCCCTAGTTTATCGCTGACTATAATCAGCTCAATATTGCGATGCATTATTACAAAATCCATACGAAAACAACAAAAGATTTGTTCAAATAATCTATAATTAGAATCGGATTCGAATTGAATGCAATCTGAAGACCAACTGTTCCGATGAGACGACAAATTTTATGCATTGCTTTTGACCTAAAAAACAGCGGAATATCTATCACTCTATATATTCAGTCCTTTATTTAGGAATTCAATTCTGTATTTGTTATTACATTTGATTCTCTATTCTCTTCTCTGTCTATGCCTTCAATTTTGTGTGCATTTGTGTTCGGATATCATATTCGTCGACGACGACGACTTGTGGTTCAATAGACGGCTGTCTCTCAGATCAGAAGAAGACGAGTGTTTGCAAATCGGAAGACCAGTTCCAATGTGTTTCCAACGGCAGATGTGTTTCCAAAAGTGTTTTATGCGATTCCGTCGACAATTGCGGCGATAATAGCGACGAAATTGATTGCAAACTAGTCTACAGTAATAGACCAAAAATGAGCGAAAGAGCTGCCATAAGACAGACCACTGGCCCGACCGCAGCCATCAATAATGGAGTGATCCATAGGACGGCACAACCGGCGCAGTCATCGCTGCCCTCAACAGCCATCGACAATGGCAGACGACTTAAGGATCCGAAGATTATTTATTAATAGAAAGACAAATGCCGTCAAAGACTAGTGATATCACAGTCCGAGAGGAAAGCCATCGACAGATAGACTGCGGGTGCGGACAGACGGAGAAAAGAGGAGAGGAGAGGAATGGCCGGACAGAAAACTAATGAAAGTCTTCTGACAAAACACTAAACAAGTGAACCAATAATCAGGAAATTCTTCGTAAAGGCTTCATAAGAGCCACTCCTTTGTTATATACGGCGAGGAATCAAAATCAATGAACGCTTGTGTTAAGTCATCGCCAAATAGAGGAAGAAATCCCACGAAAGAAGAATAGAAACGTATTTTTACTATGAAAACAGTGAAACAACAAAAGAGAGGCAAAACTAGTCGTCGATCGACGCGATTGAATAATTTATTTGAATTATAGCTGAAATTGTGTTCATATCGGAGATGTTGTGCCGAACCAAACGACACGTTAGGTCTGTCCCCAAACATTAACTCTGAGTTTCTATTTATTATTTATTTATTATTATGCAATAAACTCTCAAAACGATTAGACGTTTATTATAGGCCTTTCCCTCCGAATTGCTGAACACATTGACTAATATTTATTCGTTTTTATCATTTTCGACACTAATTTGCAATAAATCTGAAGTCAATTCTCAAAGCGAATCACAAATTAGTCGACTGTTTGAGTTGAATATCATTAAAACTATAACTTGAAGTCAGCTCTGAGTTAACGATCGGATGACAAATGAGTTTTTAAAAAAGTTTGTGTTTCGGCGAAAAATACTTTTAATTATTCATTCATTATATGGTATGAAATACTCGTCTGATTAATGACTTCGAGATTGTGTTAAAAGACTAATCCGTTTCGACAATTAATACAATGTTTTCGACATAAAAGTCATTTTGAAAACTAGTCTTAAGTTTGTATACAAAACGAAAGTATTGTTCAAAACAACAGAATATTAATATCAAAACAGAGTTTCGTAACAAATCTAACGAATCTTATAATGAGATTATAATATAATATGAATTAAAAGTTGAAAAGTTAGAGAATTTTAATGTTTTGTCAGAAAAAAATTATGAAATATATTATTTTTTGAATTTAAAACTCAAATTAATGTAATTTTATGTAAATTAAATTCACGCTTATATCCGGTTACCATTGAGTTATTCAATTATTTGATTATCCATT
>JAQGBE010001032.1:0-12962 GCA_034698225.1 Scheloribates latipes | reverse complement strand
TGACAGTGATCGTGGTTTGCCTGATGACTATTCTGGTGATGGTATGCGTTGTACTGATTGCTGTCACTCGAGACCACTGTCGATGAGACCAATTGCATCTGCAGTTCGACAAAATGCTGACTTCGCTCGAACTCATCCGAGTCATTATAATTGGAAATACCGAGCGACACCTTCCCGCCCGCTCCGTCGCACTCGCATTTGGCTCGACCAAGTGGCAATAGTGCATGCTGCTCGCTGACTACGCCTCTGTTGCACTGACCACACAGAGGCTGATCCGTCTCAACGCGCAAATAGTGACTAATATCGAGCTCCAGACCACTGGCATTGTAGAACGTGTCCAGGATGTTCAATATGGCCCTCAACTCATTATCGTCTTGGTAGAACATGTTTGCTCACTTGTTATTATTATATTCCATGCAAATATCGATCGGTTCAGAGAACGACTAGTAATTAATAATCGGAGCGAAGACTTAAAAACCAGTTATAGAGGAAATCGATTGCAAAATCAGTTCCAAAGAGTGAGTGTCATCAAGGCTGGTATGAGAGGTGATCGGTCTGTCCAAGGTGATAATGGTGATACACCACAGTGGCAGTTACAGTTACAGCTAGACACGAAATGATTCAACTTGCTAAATGAGTGTAATTACTTTTTTATTTCATGCTAATACACTGATTAGCATGCAAAGGTACATGCACATGCTTCATTTGACAAAACGAGAACCTTCCTAATTAACTCCAAACCTGAATACTGAATAATTTGTAATTTTCCTCTCAAAAGTTTCAGCTAGATTATCCTGTCGAGCGGTTCATTCTGTTATCTCTTATGTCTTATTTCTTGAAGTCCTTGAACAGTGTATCGATTAGTTTGGTGGCAAATGTCCGATCAATAGATACCTGGGTGTGGAAGGAGTGGCCAAACCTCCATTTGGTGACCAAAAGCTGACTGTCGGCGGCGTCCACCTTCTGGTCGAGGTGAGCATGGGCATCTCGCAACACATCCGCCACTGGCCTGGCTTTGAGGCCCCGCTCGAGTGCCTCTTTGTCCAGATTGTTGACCCGACACTTGAAGCCGAGCGCGACTTTGATGAGTAGCTGTTCGGCGACTGACGACTCGTCAGAGGCGTGAATCACAAAACCCCTGTCCGTATAGAGCGCCCAATGCTGTGACCGCAACAGTTTGTACTCAATTATATCTCCCGGTCGGGCCTTTATGTCGAACCTTTCCACGTAATCGCCCCTATCGTGGCTCTCGGCGTTAGCATGGTAATTGAAAGTTTCGGAAAAGCCACACTTCGCGCAGGCCTTGCTGAATATTGACATGATGCCCATGGTTAATATAGACTGTAGTTGGCTCTGATAAACAAGGCGAAAGTGAATTTTAATTCAAACCCTATTTGTTTTGATTTTTAGATCAAAACACGTCAAACGGTTATAATTAGGCTTTATTTTAGAGATAACTTTATCGATAAAATTGTGCAAGGTGGCCTTGGTGGCAAATGGTTGGTCGTCTTTCGCAACTTAAAGGTTTATTTACAACTATTTCGGTCTCATTGAACAAAATAAACGAAAAGAACATAAATAAACATGATAATAATCAATTATATTGATCAAATTGAACGTAAATTGCCATGATAAACTTCAGCACCATTTTGTTTGATATGGAAAATCCCAATTAAATCGGTTGCAAAAGTTGATTTGTGCGAGTTATCACTTTAATTAGCTGAACATGATCGATATTGTATCAATTGACTCAGAATAAAGTCGGTTATCATTGAATTCGTGTCAAACCCAATGATTCTTACTCTAAGAATATCCCAGAATCGGCACAGAATCTGAACCGAGAGTCGAATCGGACGTCATTTGTGTGAGAAATCCCTTTAAATGTAAACAAATATCAAAACAGTTGTCAATACTTTGTATTTCAATACGATTTGGCAATCAGTGACTGAATCGACCAAAAGTCAAACCAATGTCTGACTCGCATCCAAACAATTAGATCCGACGTCCGACTGAAGAGCCGAACCCCCGAAGCGATGTCGCATTGGTTTCATCGCAATGCCCTGAAGGCGACCACAAACCAGTCGTTCAATCTGTCGCTGGTGTCCGCACACCCGCAGGCCATCCAACTGTGCGAACAGCTCCGAAAGGCCCGCTTCCAGCTGATCGAGTCGATGACCGACCCGGCCACCGATGCCGAGGCCGTCGACAAGCAGATGAAGCTCTACCTCTCGCTTCTCATGGGTCTGGTCTTCAACTATGGCCTCAACCCGAACGTCGGGCCGACGGACAGCTCTAAATTGAGACACTATATTAAGTTCAAGTGGACAGACAGCCTATTGGGTATGACCTCGGATTGTGGCCTACTTTGCATTGACACCACCGCTTGTGACCTTCAGGACAGGTGCCAACTGTCAAACAGGACTCGGTATTCGAGTTAATATCGATACTCATAGAGTACTCGATTTGGTTGACCAAACACTGCTCCCATTTGGCGGCCAAACCGGACATAACAATGGATACGGCAAAGGAAATCCATAAATCGCTTCGCAGAGCCGCTGGTGTTCTGACTTTAGTGCAGAGCCAATGGTAATACCGATCCGATTATTGACCATTCAGTACCATCTCTTCGCTAAAAGGGTTGACCAACTGCTCGACAAAGCCATGACTCCGGGCTCTGATTTGGACCCTCGAGTGCTGAGCGCATACATAGAGCAGTGCAAGTCTGAGGCACAGGAGATAACCATTGCGCGGGCCATCGAACTCAAGCACAGCCCGACCCTTATCTCGGCGCTGGCCTACGAGACGTCGAGGCTCTTCCTCGCCTCTGCCGGTGCCATCAAAGCGCTAGACCCGAGCAAAACAGCTAAATGGATGACCTATTTTCAGCTGAAGTCAGCCTTCTATGAGTCCTATGTGAGGCCATTCACCCATCAATGACATCGCTAACAGTGAAACCCTTTCTGTCAGGCATTTTGCTATTTAGGAGAAAGCCTTTTGGAGCAGGAAAAGTGTGGCGAAGCTATTCGTGCGCTCGAAGAGAGCGAAAAGTTTTATGAGATTTCTGTCAAACTATGCAAAGAATACAAGAAAGCTAAGGCACCGGCGGGTGTCGGCACCGCAAAGATCGACGAACACCTCTTCTTCAGGAAATTGATGCCAACTGTCAAACGCACGAAAGACAAGTGCATTCGTGAAAACGGTTTCATGTAATGTATGCTCACGTCTTGTCCACCGTCTCAATCAGTTTTGTCGACAGATTTCACCAAAAAGTCCCGAAAGACTGTCCTTTGCTCGAACTGAAGGCAACGCACGGATTGGTAGAGCCCGAGGACTACTCGATGCCAGAGCTGAACGAACTCTGGACTAAAGAATCGTATTCGGCCTTTGATTTGTCGAAGAATATTACGTTTAAAGACCCGGTAATTATAAGTCTGTGATATCTCATTCATTTACTAATTAGTCTATTTCCCGATTCAGAGAACTATACCCGAAAAGGCCCCGAAAGAGAAAGCCGAGGAACCGATCCCTGCCGTCAATGAGAAGCCAATAAACTTCACGCAAAGCGATCCGAAGAACCAAAGCGGGTGTCAAATACAGTGAGAATTGAGGACCAATTGAATTGATTCGTTATTTCTATTCTTTGCACTCTTTTTATTTAATTTTACAATCAATTTAACACTAAATGATTCTAAATAACCGTATTATTTGTTAATCAACTCAATTACTGGTTTCTAATTTGTATTATTTTATTGGTTATAACATTAAATATTATATAATATTTATAAATTGCTTTTCGACCAACTGTTTGATCACTTGTTGAATGTATTGGTCTCTGAATTTGGTCACAAGCGTCAGATGCGAGAGAATCTCGACAAACAATTCCTACAATAATTGACTCAATTGAGTGCAACTCTAATCAACCAATAAGTGATTCATTTGTTGGCCAAATGGCGGAGTTTTCTGGCCCTATATTTAGCAGCCATGGAATCAGCTAGGTGCTGTTTTTACAATTATTAGTCAATATATTAGTGTCATTTGTGTGGCAAAATAAATATTACCAAGAGAATTGATTCGTCTAATGCCACGTAACGAGTTATCTCTTCGAACACGTTGACAATTATCCAGAAGTGGCAGAAGACCATGCTCAATCGTCGCATTTCCTCGAGAATGTTCTCAACACTATTGGCAGTGTCTCGTAAGAAATGTTTGCCCACAACTTGCTGACACTTATCGAGATAAGTTTCGATGAATTTTGTGACCACTGTTTCGTCTTTCAGTTTGAATTCATTGACATCCGGATCAGTAAAGTTAGAGAAGATAAACGCGAAATCAAAGCCTCGATAATTATAAGCGCAGAAATCGAAGTCACAGAGAAATACTTCTTTGTCTTCGGTCACAATTGTATTACCGAAACGGCAGTCCACGTGACTGAACACCACTGGCGATCCAAAGCTGTTCACATTCTTCAGCAACCATTCCATCTCTTTCTTCAGGTCTAAGGCCAGAAGTGCTTCGCAGCCATATTTCTTGCATTTGTCACTTAGATCTTGCTCAAATTGGGCATCGATTTTGGCCATATAGTAATTGTAAAGCCTAAAAGTATAATTAGTTTTCTCGATCGGAGGCTGCGAGCAATGTAGCAAGGCTAGTTTGCCAGCCAACTCATCTCTCATGTCTGGATTAAACAGATCTTGTTCTGTGAAGTTCCGGCTCTTCAATCAAGACGAGAGGTCATTAGATTTTGCTTTACAGTGACTGTATTTACCTGGTGGTATCGCATCACCTGACCATGCTCAAATACGCCAAACACCTTCGGTCCGACACCTATTTGGGAGAGAATGGCCGCACATATGCCGACATCGGCTCTGTTTGTGGAGAGACCCGTAAAGACGCCGTAAAACCTGACGACAACCTCTTGTTGTCCCTCAGAATCAGATGAGTTGTTCCGTGTTTTGCAGACATAGAGAGTACTTCCCAGACCTCCGCTCAGACGTCTTATATCCATGTCTTCGGCGCTGACTGTCTGCCAAACGCCGGTCAAGTATTTTGTGCAGACCTGGACGCACTTCGATCGGTCCAACTGTTGGTCACCGAACACATTGTGCGAGCTCTTCATGAACTCATAATAATTGCCAAGATTACTGTTGTTTGGCATAATTATCAACCATTTGAAATACAGATGAAGTTCTTTTCACAATTAAGTTCTTAAATAGACAACATTTTATCTTATTTAAAGAGTTAAAATCTAAGTAGTCGTAGAATTATCTTGCTTAATGTACATTAAGATTAGTTTCTTTATAATTATGAGATTTCATTCTCGAACCGACAGTTTTGTCATTTTTACATTAGTGGTGTTAAGAGGTAATCATTTAAGAAGGTATTGGCTGAATTAACTTGTTTATATTAGTTTGATAGCGCATCCTTGCAAACGGCAATTAAATCTGGGAATATTCCAAAGCAAGCAATTATACGACTTGCGATTGGGCGGCAAATTACAAGAAGTAATTACAGAATCGTTGATTCCAATTCATATCTATTACAGTGAAATAATCTGAAATAAATATTAATGATTGGTAATTGATCCATGCCTAAATTGCTTAAATAATACAAAACAATTTCAAAATTTAATATCAGTTTTAAATTAAAAATTTAGAATTTTTTTGTAGCCAAACGAGTTTAGATAGAATAAGTTATTCTACAATATTCTGAATAACTGATCACTCGTTCGACTGAAGAAGACCTGATTTTCCTTTCTTCTTGTATTCGGCATCGAAGGGATAGTCCGAATCGGACTCCGATAGCGAGACCACTGATATTAAGGCAGCTGCAGATGTAAAGTAAAACGAGCTTGGTACTCAATTGACATTAGTTAAAACTTGTGAGTTAGGAAATTTGTTGCCACAGAAGAACTTGTTGAAGAACAAACATATTTGGCTAGCCAAATGGAAAATTAGCAAGATTATTCTGCTATTAGCAATTAGAAGATGTCAATTCAGCAAGCTACATTTATTTGGAATCACGTCATTTGTGTCGACTTTTATATTTGTTTACATTTAGCCCTTTAAATGTGGTGACAGATGACAGGTAAACAAGTAACAAGTTGTCAATTTGACTAAACAGAAGCAAATATAAACAAATTTATTAATCATTAATCGGTTTCGCAATTAATGTCAATATGAATGCAAAGCTGAGACAACGGTTCAAACAAATGCGAGTCAATGAAGAGTCAAAGAAGTCGTCGTTTGATCGGTTCGGCGACGACTTGTCTGAAGTGATTTTCAGTTATCTGTCACTCGAAGACAAACTCCGATTCGAGTGTCTCTCCAAACAGATCCAAAGCTATATATTGAAAGCCGAGTCTCACTTGTCTTTGAGCACTAACGACAGCCTTTCAGACAAATTGGTGATCAAAATCTGGTCGAAAGTCAATTATCCGCTGTTCGGAAGACTTTTAAACAAATTGCAGACGTCTTTGGTCGCCCTCGAGATCAGTGGCGTTGAAGTGGACACAGAAGTGCTTCGACTTATTGCTGACTACTGTCCACAACTGAATCGGCTGTCACTCAATCCTCTGGCCTATGACTTGACCGCCGATAGTGTCATATATTTTGGCCAAAAATGCGGACAAAGTATACAGAATTTGGCCATAAATGAAGGCATCGTTTGTTTGTTGAGTTTCACACCAAATCTGGTTTCACTTGATATCAGCAATTATCGTGGCTATGGTCAGACTTCTGGCACTGAGTTGATTGACAAGATATCTAAATTGCCTAAATTGAAGCGTTTGGGTCTAGACTTGGCTTATTTGAGTGACGATAGCTTTGCTCATTTGGGACAACATTTGCCTCGATTGGAGTCAATTAGCATCAAAACAACAAAAACTTTAACCGATAAGACATTTGAGTCGTTATCACAACTAAAATCACTCAAATCGGCGACAATTTCGAGTACATCTGATTTGGACATCACTGACAGCGGTGTTCGACAACTGTTGGATAATTGTCTTCAATTAAGACGACTCGACATAACCAAGAGATCAGATCTGGATTTTTCAATGCAAACATTTCAACAGATAATCTCGAGAGCGAAACAGTCGCCAAAAATTCGGTTTGAGTTTGTTATTCGTATCAAAAATTTCGCGAAATTCGAAAAAATATTTAAATTATTTCGAAACTTTCCCAGAAATCTTGTGATAAAATTTGAGTTACCAACTCATTAATGGAAATGTTATTGTCAACATACCCAGTGATCTATCCCGGTGAAATGATTTAATATTGTTTTATTTAATTCTACTTATTTTTTAAATATTTCATTATTCTTAAAGACGACTAAAAAGTTTATTTTAAAACTGTTTTAATGATCAAGTTAATTCAATTTAAAATTGTTTTTACTAGAACATGAACTTTTGAGTAATTTTAGAATAAAAATTAATCTAATACAAATTGCGCTAGATAGTTCTAAAAACTTATCCCGATCTAAATCTTATTCGACTCAACAGTAATGCCTTAGTGTGTGATCTCATTGACAATTAGTTAGGAAAAGCAATCTATTCATTATCAGGCCCATAAATTAGCTGGAGCGAAGTGATCAAACTAGTCGTGGAATGCAGTAGCAAGTTACACAAGTAGCAGATAAGCAGATAAGCAAGGATAATTGGCAATAAACTATGAAATATTGAGTTAATTAGATTTACACGAAATACTTCGATAATTACGAGAATTCGAGTAAAAATATTATCGAAATATGTTAACAATAATTGACTGCCAATCAGAGTGAGTGCCAAATCAGTGGAATCGCACTCATCAGTGATCGGTTGAAGAGATAGGCATCCGATCCCAAGTAGTGATCACTGGAGAGGTGAGGACCGGCTCCGAGGCGTACAAACCGGTCGATACACTTGTGTTGTGTTGTGTCGACACGTTTTATGTTAACGACCTGTGAGTCGAGTGAAGTTCAGTGCCGTCATTGAGTCCGACATCGCAGACCTCACCACAAGACTAGTGCTCACCGTTCGGGCCAACGCTGACCACCACTGACCGCCACTGACCGCCACACACACGACAGTCACCGAAATGGCTCTCCAGAAGGGAGTGATCACAGCCTCTCAGCAGTTGGCGTATTTGGCCCAATGGCTCAATGAGATGAGCGAAATGCAGAGCCAGGACTTCATGAAGTGTCTGCTCGACAAGTACTCACAAGCGGGACATCGGGCCGACCAGCACGTGATCAACGGCTTTAGTCAGCTCGGTATGTATGCCGTCGGCTGAGTGCCACTCGGCGTCTGTCCCCAGTGACCACTTGATAACTCGCTCCGTCAACACCTGACGGCAAACCCACTGACCTTTAAGCCGAGTTAACCTCTGCTACCGAAACAGTTACTCAGATTCGCCACAAATATAAAGAATATCCAAACTAAGTGTTAATTAGGAGCCCAGAGGTGCCCAACCCTCGCCTAATGCCTACCCTTGCCTTCCAACCTATGATTATGCAAATACCTGACAAATGTCTGATTGATGTGTTTGCGAGGACAGGTGTGTCCGACAGACCGGCCTCTATATTCCAGTGCCGAATGAAACTGTTCGGCGAGTGGTTCGCCCAATGGAGCGATGAAGAGAAGACTGAACTACTGGTCCGCCTCAGGAATGTCAACTCGAAATTCATGGACGAGTTCCAGACCAGCCTCGAGTCGGGACCAGTGGTCAACGGCTCGGCCATCACTGACGATGACTATCAAAGCCATAATACAAACGGAAACGTCGACGACGACAGCAAAACCAGTGAACAGCTGGTGGTGAATGGCGTTCCGTCAGACCAGAACCCAGATGCTGTTGAGACCGAAACCATTGCCATCGATAAGTCGTCGTTAATTGGCGCCGAAGAGGAGCCAAAACAAGTGGAAATCGACGTACAAGACATAGCTCAAGAAGTGTTGATCGGCAAAGAACTGGTCGAAGAGGTGACAAAAGACGCCGAACTGATCGCCAACGGCATAGTTGAGACCAACGGCGCGACTGAAGTGCAAGAAGTTGTCGGATAAATGAGTCACTCATTTGTTTACTCATATCTCTACTGAATTTATGCCATAATTTCAGCTCATATTCGGATTATTTTGTTTTCAATTCAATTTATTTTTTGATTTATTGTTTATTTTTTTGGTTTGTTTTTGTGATATTCTTTCCGTTTTGTTGTTATATCGCAAACAATCGGTTCAATACTTCACTCAATTCGCTGAAAAGCACTGATTAATGAGTTTTACGCCAATTATTTGAGACCTTTCAGCGATTTGCAGCAATTTGTCTGAAATCAAAACCAATATATTTCCTAAACGTTATTCCGATTTATATATTTTTGTTGTTTACTTCCAATACTTTCCTAACAATACTTGCATTCCTTTGACAACTAATTCTCTCACAATTTAATTAGCATTTAAAATGCGATAATTATTTTTGTTTATTAACTTATTATTAACTTTACTCGAGAATTATCACAATTTGTATTCAAGACATTCAGACATTTATTTGAATATTTAATTTGATTAGAAAATTAATATAACGACGACTCGATTGTCCTAATAATTAGATTAATTTAATTCAATTTATATAGTATTGAATTCTATGCAGACTTTTGTATCGATTCATTGACAACAACTTTTGGCAACTTTTCTACTATTGATTAAAAATCCTTTTGCGAGTGAATTGGCTTTTGATTTGTTTCATTTAATCATAATCGTGGTCAGTGTTATGTTGAGAACATTATGAATGATCAATGTAAAAAATATAAATAACACGAGTGTAGTATTGTTTTCACAACATTAAGGCAGATATTATACAGTGCAAGGCCACTTTATTTTGTAGTTCTTTGCTTTGTTCCCATTGCCAACGAATGAGTGAAGATGTGGTCAGCAGTTGCCGCAGTCAACTCCGCCGCAGTCACAGTCACATCCGGAACAATCGCAGTCACAGTTACCGCAATCGCAGTCACAGTCACCGCAATCACAATCACATCCGTCACAGCAGTCGCAGTCATTGGCATCGTGGTCACCGCCGCCGCCGCCGCCGCACTGGCAGTCGTGGTGATGGTGATGACACGGGTCACACGGATGGCTGATGCAGTTGATCGGAAAGCACATTATGTGAGTCCAGGCGTCCCAACAGCAGACACAACAGTGACAGTGCGGGTCCGCACCGCCCACGAAACCAGAGTCGACAACAATCACATTCGGAGGACCACTACTTATGGGCTGATTGACGATAAGGGGTTGCGGTTGAGTGATGGGTGAGACTGTGCTGTAAGGCGGCGGCGGACCTGTTGGCTGAGTGGTCACCACCTGTGGCGGCCCAGCCTTGCGGTTCTCTTCTCTTCTCTTGCGCTCCTCCTCTTCCTCTTCCCTTTCCCTCTCTTCGGCGAAATCACTACTCATTTGAAGCCTGTTTTGGACAAACTTTGTGGCGAATACGTTGTGTTGCGGTCCGTCGACACAGTCCTCGGGAATACTGGTCTCTATCTTGAACTCAGGCTCGAAGTCGTTGTCGTTAACATAGTTTGTGTTAACAAACGAATTGGAATTAAAATCGATTCTCAAGTCTTTGCGATCTCTTCTGTCGAAAGTGAAGACATTGTCGGATGTGTCGGGACTGAGTGGGGATGGGATCGGCTCTAAACTGTCGGCGACCTCTTCACCGATGGAGTGAAGCCGAATGGGAACCGACTGAGCATTTAAGTGGTGTTCGCTTGCGTTCAATGCGTTGCCTCTCGTTTGTGACATCCCTTCCCAACAGCGCTCAGAACAACAAACAGTCGATCCGTTATTGCTCTAGAAGTGAGTAACTTTAGGGAATTAGAACTTGGTCTTCAACAAATCAATTTAAGTCAACAGATCGATTGCCAGCGAACTGTCACCTTTGACAAAATCGATTTAAACGCCTTGAACGGTATTTAATTATCTAGGTCGTCAATAAAGGCTAGATATCGATTTATCTTATCATTTAAGTTAAGGGATTACTTAACAATACTCAGGTGCGTTTGCGAGTTATCTTGATTGAGTCGAGTGAATTGATTGAAACCTATTGATTGATTTCTGATTCTGATATTTGGTTTTGATTGACTTTTAGATAATTAAAATCGCCTAATGAATCACTATTGCCGTTACATTGACAATGAGCAAGTTAATTGCACAATTGTTTTACAATAGACAGTACAATAGATATAATACAATAGACAGTATAATAAAGTATTACAATAAACTAGCCAATAAAACAAATAAACTTTTGTTCTCCTAGTCAACTTAATTTTTTGGTTTTAAATTAATTTTAATTTAGCCAATTTTAAGTTTAACAACCTAGTTTGATCAGCCATTTATTCAAAGACATTTGAATTCAATAATAAACTACTAGTAGAATGAAATATGAATAATATTTACAAGTTCAATTATATATTTTTATAAATCTCGGTCCTAAAACTTTCAAACGATTCCAAAATTACCAAAATCAATTTAATCCAAGTATTTTTGTGAAAAGGCATTAATTGCAGTGATATTGACCTTGAAATAAGCCTTTTGTGTTTGAGTTTGTTATCATAAACAACGCAAACGAGTCTTCAATTGGGTTTGAATTGAAATGCAATGTAAAGTCAGCCGTAAGAGACGGATCGGGCACTCACTCCACAACTTGTCATTTATGAACATTCGCACTGAATTAGCATTTTTACCTCATTTATTCCAATTTCTTCCCATCATTATTCTTGGCGATAAACTTTTACTTTTCTATCAAATGTCTCGAATAACTTAGGAAAAACTATTCGATTAGAATGCCAACCAGCAAGGTGATTTGCTAATGGTATGTCATTAGTGGTGACGTCCTTGAAGGCGATCTACATCTCGATTAGAGAGTGTTTACAGAGAACTCGTTTGACAGTCAATGAAGTGTTAACTCGATTAAAGTCCAACAAAAAGTATTTAATTTGATTGCAAGTCAAGTGTCGATCGTTTCGGTTATAGACCAAAACTGGGGCTAATATTGGGATCAATTAAACTGATCTCAATAATGACAAATCTGTTGAAAACCGCGAAGAGTTTTGGCAAATATAAAAATGAATTCCAAACGGGACTCAAATTCATCGCAAAAGAGAGCCAACGGTTGTCATCGGCGTCGGTGATGATGGCCCAAAACAGAGGCCTCACATCTGGTCAGCCGCAGAGCTCGCCGTCGGCCACATCTCTGCCTAAACTGCCGGTTCCGCCACTGGAGCAGACAATGGCCAAACTGAAGCTCGCGGTCCAGCCGTTCGCCAAAAGCGGTGAAGAGTTTGAAAACTTATGCAAACTAATCGATGAGTTCTTGAAAAACGGCGGAACCGGCGATAAACTGCACAGTCTTTTAGAGCACAAGTCTTCACAGACAGCGAACTGGTTGTCGCACGACTGGTGGGCAGACAAGGCCTACCTGGAGGGCAGGGACCCGATCCTGATCTGGTCGAACCCGGGCCTCATTCTGCCCCATATGGACGCACACAAAACCAAAAGCAAGTCATTTGTCGTTCAGTACATATCGCGACTCATCCTAAGTGTCATCGACTTCAGAGAGTCGCTGAAGAATGGCGTCAATCCCGAAGTGCCGGCGGGCGCGACGCCTCCGCCGCTCTGTATGGATCAATATAGCAAGATATTCGGCACCTGTCGTATGCCGGGATCACCTATCGATTCCATTCGGTACGGAAGACTCGACAACAACGAGATATCAATAGTGATCAGCCGTTTGTCCAAGTTTTACAAAATACATTTGAGTGAGCCCTCGGACAAAGAGCAAACTCTTCGGGCCATTCAGTCAGCCGTTCTTTACATACTATCCCAACCACAGCCATCAACTTCACCCACAGAGGCCTTCCAACGACAGACCTGTCCGGCGAACATTCCGTTCGGCAGTTTTACAGCACTTCCGCGCGAAGACTCGTTCACAGCATTCAAA